>CM073772.1:102719581-102987230 GCA_037158775.1 Hetaerina titia | reverse complement strand
CACCTCCCTCTTTATGGGGAGAGGAGGTAGGTGGTCGCTGCAACCCCCCCCCTTTCGATCCCCCCTCCCACCATTCGCCATCCCCTGCCGCTCTGCCGTTTCTTCGCCTCCTCAAATGGGAAGCCATTGTTGGCGGCGCACGGAAACTGTGGAGCCGAGGGAGAACGAGTGGGAACTCCGGGGGGAGGGGGTAGTGGAGGGATATGGAGGGGCGGGGTGGTCGTGAGAAGAGCGGTAAAGGCGGTGGTTTCGAGGAGAGCGAGGGAGATGGCTGCGTGGGAGGCTGAAATTCGTTATTTCCCCGTGCCGTCTTTAATTAACGCTGCTTGAGACTGTTAAATACCCCTCGCCCACCCCTCACAGCTCGAAATTCGCCCCTCCCGCTCTCGAAGGGAGCGGCGCCGGGAGGGTTGGTGGGGGTGTCCCCGCTGGAGAAGTGGGGTAGGTTCCCAACCCCGGGTGGGTGGAGGGAGAGTGGATATACGCGAGAATTGGCGAGTGGGCGGGCGGGATACCCCCGTGCTACTTCTAGAGACTCAGGAGGAGGCCGCCGTCCCCCGACCATCCTTAGGGGGTGGGGGGCGTTTCCCTGCCAACCTTAACCCCCCTCACGCACCCCCCGGCATCGCACGTGTTTAGCAGCTGGAAGGGGTGGCGTTCCAGGAGCGTATCTTGGCGAATGCTGTCTCCTCGGTAATCACCATCACTGCTTGGCGAGATATGCCGTGAGAGAAAATTTTGCGCACAGCTACTGCATTAGGGGCACAGAATGTGTTTTAGTAGAAAGCGCGGCCGTATTCACATCAGGGGTGGCGCTATTCTCGCCGAACCCTTGGGCAACGGGCTCCCATCTCCTAGGTCGTCGTCTTGGTGCGTGCCTGTGGTGGCTAAATTTTTTTTTGGTGTCGGAGTGATGAGACAGGAGAACTGTCGTTAAAGCCGCTGAATTTCGGACTGCAGCAGCATAATGGACATTGAATTCGAGAATGATTAGAATTAAGTTTCACTTCCGAAAGAGGGTTTTTATGCACAGATTCTGAATTGAAAATGTTTTTTCTTTGCCTTCAGTAGATGATGGCATTCTTCATTCTGTCCGTATACCATGAAGATGTCTCTTTAGTGGAAACTGAAGCCTAAATTGCTTACTCGTCATATTGTCCCCCTCGTTATTGCGTCGTGATTCAGTTTTAAAGATGTTATTTTAGAGAAAGTCTCCATCTTTAATCGAAGAGTTGCGAGCACCACAACTTTGCTACTTGGTGCATGGTTTGAGATTTGACTCGGAGAAACTTCTTTCGTCTACCCTCAAATGTTGGGAGTTCTGGTTGATTTTCACGGCGGGTGCCTCATGCTAGCCGCTCCTTGATCCCGGCCGGACCCATGCGTGTTTGTGCTGGCGCGTGCTCCGGTTCACGCACTCTTCTCGGCGACGATTTGCGTGAATGCACTTCTGTGAGATTCAAAGACAATGGATGTGAAGACAGTGTTGCTGAGTGGGGTCCCTCGTCGCCATCCCGTCCCGGGCATCTCTTAGCTCCGTGAGCGTTCTTTCCATCCATGCTGACTCACGGGACATGAGTCCAGGTGGGGTCGAGGGGGGTGGTCCTCAGGGTTATCACCATTTTCCGGCCACCCCTCTCTGGTAAATCTAACCAAATTCCGGCGAAACATAGGAATGAAAGTGTTATTAAAATGTGATAACATTTCAACTTATGAAGTTTTTTTATACACAGCCCGGTCCTCGTATTACACTTAAGTTTCAAATTTCGTTTTTTATTTTTCATTTGTCCGTAATGCCCCAACAGGCAGTTTTATGTTTGATTTCGTTGTCGAACCATGAATATATTTACGGATCGAGGCGTAACTTCTCATTATCATGCAAACGGAGTCGGAGGGGGGAGTACACACTTAATTTGAATGTTAGTTTTGATGACTTCGTTCTACGGCTGCAGCGGTGACCGCCGACGCACCCGGGACCTTGCCGCGTGTTTCCGGGCGATGGGGCACGGCCACCCACTCGCAGGGGCGGTCCGAGTGGCCCACCCAGGTCTCCTCTCGCCCCTTCTTACCCCCCTCATCCACATTCATCGCCTCTTCCCCTCCATCATTTCCTTTCTTTGCTTTCGTGCCACTTGCGTCGCTTATCTCCTTTCCCTTCACCCCCATCCCCGCGCCCCCGAGCAGCGGCATCCCGTCGTGAACCAACCCTCTCTGCTCCTCCGGAGACCGATTGCATTTCTCTCTCGCCCCCTTCCAAATCTCTTCTCACCCTCTCTCCTCCTGCCGAGAGGGGAGGATGGAGGATTCATTTCCTAGACCCCTATTCTCCCCTCATTCCCCCCATGGGATTTCGAGCTCATCCTGCCTCCCCTCGCCTCCTTTCAGCCGCCCCATACTCCTCCCAACCCTCCCCCCGCCCCTCGCTCTCTCACTACACAGACATACGATAAAGAGTCTTAATTATCAATTAGATTTAATTTCGTCTCCGTTCCTCCATGGAGGATGAACAGGAGATGGAGAAGGGAGGGTAGGTTTTTTTGGGCAGTCCCGACCCACCCACACCCAGCCTCTCCCTCTCACGTGTTCCCGTCTCAAGATGGCGATGCGAGTAGGTAGTGAAAAGGGAGGGAGAGGCGCAGCTGAGAGGTGCGTGACTCGGGCAGCGTAGTAAGGGGTGGCTGCTGTATTTCAAACGGCTCCTCTCTCTGGCTACGGAGACCTTTTGTGTTCCAGAGTATATTTCTTTGGGACTTCCTCTCTTATTTTCATCAAGTGCTGCTGACGACCCGAATTACTTCTCCTGGATACGGTTCCACGGACGGTAATGCGTCCTTTTTGTTTCATTTTCCCTCCACCGTAATTTCTTCAGCGTCTCGTTCTCTCGGGCTTCAACTTCCTTGTAATTTTTTTTATCCCCCTTTACCTTCTTTCAAGATAACGAGTGTTGACCATTTCCTTTCTCTCCCCTCTCCCCCCGTCATTCTCCCGAAGGCACTTGAAACGCCTTGTCGCTACCCCGCGGATTTTGTCGGTAATGTTTTTTATCCGTCTCAGGGAAGTCCCTAAAATGCACCGTATACTGTTGGCTAAAATGTGTAATTTCGCCAGTTTAGACCTGAATCATTGATGTTTATCAGCTTTTTACATTGGCAACCCTTTTGTTCTACATGCTTAAATGGCGCTGTTAAAGAACCGTTTTACTACCTCCTCCGGACTACCACCGGCTGGATGTTAACGCCTTTCGGCAATGATGTTGGAATAGCTGGAAAAGTCATTGAAAATTTGTGGCTTTAGAATTAAAAAAAATATATTTTTCCCTTTTTTCGAGTATACCATTGGAAGGTTTTTGTCTGCATTGTTCATTACAACATTTTTCCTTGGATCCAACGTTACATAGTACGGTAATCACCAGTAGTCTGGCGAGAGACCTACATGAGGTTAGGAGGAGAAGAACCTTCATTCCCATTTATACAATTTCTTTTAACAAGCGCTGGTGTGTCATAGGTTTGATGCGGTCCAAGTAACGCGAGATCCTTGATGCAGTTCGATAAAGTCACATCGGCTACTCTTATTGTTACCCCCTGCCACACACCTTTTTTGGTGGCTCGCAGGGTATTTATGTAGATGTATTGTCAGGATCGGTAATCTATCGGTTAAGGTAGGATTGGGATGGACACAAGCTTCCAAACAGTACAACAACACTTCTCTTGTCTCTCTCTTAGCCAAACGCAACCCGACATCCAACATTACAACAGACCCCTCTTCAATTCTGCATACATAACAAGCCCCTCTTCAACTCCGTATGCTTCATTCCTTCCTTAATTCCGTCCAACACCCCTATCCTATTCTTGCCACTTCCTCTGTTGCCCAACATTCTCCCCCACTTACAGTTCGCTGCGTCCCATCGCCAATCAAAACGCTCTGCATCCATTATTCCTGTATCTTTTTGATTTCTCCCAGCAATCCTCCTCTCTTTGCCCCGCCATGCCCAACACTGCTTTATTTGCTTTCCTTTCTGTCCACTTCACCATCCTTTTCCACACCCGCATGTCAAATGTCGCCAATCTATGCCTATCATCCTGATGATCAGTGACCATGTTTCTGCGGCGTACAATTCTCAAGTCTCTATTACTTTCACCATTTTGGTCCAAAGCACTTCCGTGATGGTTTAAATGTTCCACCTGTTCTAGTTTTTTGCCCTCCCATTTGAAAATTTAGCATGGCTTTCCTCTTCTTAGAAAACTGTCTGACCTTTTTTATTTATATTTTATTTGCGTCTCTTAGTAAGGTCATATTTTGGCATTCTAAACTATCTTCACCGATGAGGGCCTTACCCGGGTTTGAAGCCCGCGTACGTGTGATTGTGCTAAATCTTGAATTGTGTGGACGAACATGCGAAATGTATTCCTCCGTCCGAAATAGAACGACGAGAGGCATCGAAACAAATCCCCCACGACCGTTCGAAATTCCGTCACTCTCCCGCTCGGCGTCCGCGCGCCAGCGAGGTCATCAAATGGCCCAACGAACGAATGAATGAATGCCTTCTTGCCAGGGATCGTGCCCAGTAGTGAGTGTGTGGTGGTCACCGCTCCGCTAGAGACCGCTGTGGCTCGCTCACTCGTCCTCCCTCCCTCCGAACGCGTCACGCTTTCGTGAATTGCTGCCTGCTCAAGGTTACGCGTTCCGTTACCGTTTATTGCTTTCACTGAGCAAATCACGTTATTCAACGCAACGTAATTTAAGCTTTCATTCCCTTGTTTGTCGGATTCTTTTGAAGTAGGTCTGGGGCGAGTCGACCTTAGTGATTGATTGCATGCCTTGAGTTATTTTCATCTTTCCTATTCCGTGAGTAGTGGATGCAATTGGTCACCAATCTTAATTCCAAATTTGTCTTTGATTATTAGGCTTATGCCGACGCCGGTTTTCTCTCCACCCTTCCTTCATTCCCTAAACATCACACTCCTACCAAATTACGCACCCATCTTCTATCTTCAATGCCCAAGTTGGGTGGTCGGTCTCTGCCCCTGATAGCTTAATAGTTTGCCTGATGTGCATTCAGATTTGTTGAGGTGATTTAATTTTGACTCGAAAGAGTACGAATACTTTGAAACCACCACTGTGCTTCTTCAGGATTAATTGCGGAATCATGGACTGACCGCGCGAAATTCGCCAACGTAATTTTTAGGAACTTTTCTTTTTTCTTCTCAAGAAATACTGCCTTCGAACGATTATGATCGCCAGTTGAAGAACATGTCACGAAGACTTCCGCGGTGATGTACAGATGACGCAGTGGTTTTCGGGTTACTTCCGCGCTGTTCCATCTTGCGGGACGACGAAGACACTGCTGCTGTAACGCCAGTGAAGCCGTCGCCCAGAGAGATGGAATTAGGCGGGAGTAACCCCAAAACCGTTGTGTCAAATGCGATATATAATATGCGTGGGAGTAATTAAAAACTTGATCAATTAAGCGTAGAATGTAGTGGAAATGTTATTATGTGGTGGAAAATTGCGAACAGCAGCGGAAGCACTTCAGGCGTATCATTTAAATTTTTTAAGTACGTTGTATATACCAAAGTTCCATTTTAACATACTTTGAGAAATATTTTTCGTTGCAAATGACGAGAAGGTCGTCTTAAGTGCTGTGTGCGCTATGGACCATGTAGATATTTGCGTATTTTTAAAAGTTTTGGACCTCGATGCGTTTATTATCATGACCCATCGCGAATTTTCCACCCTGTTAGCCGCGTTCTTCGAATGCCCAGTGGAGCGTGGAATGATAACAAAAAACAATCACTGCGTCCCAGGGGTCGTCGCTTCGAGACAGTGCCCAGGGGGAAGGGTGCATGAGAGAGCGAGGAGGGGGAGGTGCAGCGGAATCCGGGTCTCGGAGCTCTAAGCGCTGCGCGTCTCCCTCCTCCGTTCGTCGACGGCCCTTCTTTCCATCAGGATGATGGGGAATCCCTGGCCGGGCGCGGACTCGATCGCAGCCTTCCCTTCCTCCCTCAGCGTCCCCTCGCCTCGGCTGCCTCTATTCCCCCGCCTCGTTTTATTTGCATTCTTTCTTCTGGAGTTTTCGGATGGGTCTCCCGTCGACCACTCCTAAGTCTCCGAAGGCAAACACGCTTCTCCCCCTCTCTCCCAAGCAAACATGCTTCCTCCTGCCCCCTTTGCCGTCCTCCGAGGCTCTAATCCGCCCCTTCCCCTCCGATTCGATTGTTTCGAGGGCACCTCCGCCCAACCCCGCGATTCGGGTCGGGCTTCGGTCATGGAAATTGATGCTTGTGCGCGCGTGAGAGGGACCGGGGGGGGGGGAATCCTTGGAGGTCGCTGCGGAAGACAATCCCTTCTTCGCATCACAACCACCGAGCGCCTCACACCGTCCCTCCCCCCCCTCTCGGGGACGTAAGCCTTCACCACTCGGTGGACGTTTTTTCGGCTATCCCACGTCTCTCCCCCTCAAGGGGTACCCCTCTCACCAGGAACGAACTTCGGCTTCTATTAATATTTTCACTGATGGTTTTAATAAAACGCGTGCTCCCGAGCAAATGAAAATTGGCGAACTCTTAGGATGTCACGACTCTTGGACGTTGCTGCGGAGCGTGTCCATAAACAAGTTCGCTTGCTCCTCCGTTCAGAAAAGGGCTTCTTTAGTGTCTATCGGTGGATGACCGGATGGGTCGGTGTCCACTCGACGACGCCCGTCAGCCACCTCAACCCCCCCGAACTGATCTATGTCCCCGATTATCGTGGGATTGGGAAAGAGACATTGGTTCTTAAGACTCTGTTGATGAAGGAACGTCATACGCCGTGGTTTAAGCTGAGATCTAAGCTCACCTATGGAACTAACCTCAACGTACATTCCTGTTTTTCTTTTATTTCAATAGGAGGAATGCCCATCGTTCAGTCGTAGTTTCTTCAATGTCGTTAAAACTCCGCGTGCGGCGCGATTTGAATCCGCGCAGGTAGTCGAATCGGCGGCGGGTCTCAATTATTGCTCCACCGACCGGAAAACGATGTGTAAGGGGCGGGTGGGGGCGGCAGGCTGCCGACGAGGGCGTCTTGGCGTTGGTTTGGCCCATTGGGGATGGTGTGAGGAGGATCGGAGGCTGTCTGCGGCCGGGGTGCTCGGAATCCAAGAGGCCTCCCT
This sequence comes from Hetaerina titia, assembly GCA_037158775.1. NCBI lineage: Eukaryota > Metazoa > Arthropoda > Insecta > Odonata > Calopterygidae > Hetaerina > Hetaerina titia. The sequence continues at coordinate 102,980,083 of CM073772.1, read as the reverse complement.
CCCGCCCCTGTGTTGACTTGCGCGGCAAGAGGGGGGATATAGGGCGGTGTGATTTGCTCGAGCGGCTGGGTCTGAGTTTGCACATCTGTGTCCACGGAGGAATTCTCTCCCCTTCATTGATCTCGAATATTTTTCATTACCCCTATTTTCGTGTTTCCTTGTTTGTGTTTGGTGAGCGGGTGGTTTACGTCGCCCGCTCCGTGTTCGCACCCTTTCGCGTGCTCTCGGTGTATCATTCCTTCCAAGGATGGATTTCCGGGAGACCCTGTTGGCATTACGCTTACACTTCTGTTTTGGTTGGGGAGGACGCTCCCGTGAGAGGCGGCCCCAGCCAGCTCCCTCCGTGCGATAGACATCCACTTCTCCCATCGCTTCATATTTTACCAGAACTAACTTTCCGCGCATCGTGCCCGCTTCGATATACACATCCTCGACAAAATCGGATTCGCAGGTTGATATTGGGATTTAAGTGAAATTTCGGAGACATATGCAGCAACGGAATTTTTTCCAGACGCAAAAAGTTGACGGTAACCTAATCAAATTGACTCTGTTAAGTCTGGGAATAGTTCGTTAGCATTAAAGCATGTCATCGTTTATATTTTTCTGGAGTCACCAAGTAGGGTTTTTATGAGAAGCATTCAAATGTGAGTGGCTCGCTTGAAGCATTCTTTAAATGATGAAGTAAGCGGCGGTGCTTCAAATAAATGAATTGCTTTGTAGTTTTGGCGGATGTCAACGTTTGTGTTTTCAACTGGGAAGTAATGGCGACAGACGGTTTTTCCAATAAAAAGGGAAAAAAAGGAGGGATTTGACGTGTTTTTAATGGCGATTGACGGTCAGTCATTGGAAATCCACCCCAGATCATGGGGGGGGGGGGGGTTTGGAAAAGGAACTTTGAATGGTCACAAGTGAAATCGGCGACGAAATAGAATAAAATCACCATGGTCTCTCTGGCATTATCTGACAGAAGCCTTTTTGCCCAAGTGGTTGCTGGTGTTCTCTGCGGGTTCGGAGCAGTCGTGGGTCGAGGGAGGACGTCCCTTCGGCCCTCACTGACCGCGGAGATCGAGGAGGAAAGGAAAATGATCCCGGTTCACCCTCCCCTGTACATGGGCCACTGATCATGAATTTTCTTCCAAGTGAAGCTTGCTCTAGATGATGACCGGCATAGTGAAAGTGTGTTATTTATGCATTCAACAAGTTTTATTCGGGTGAAAAATAACAATATACGATTCGTTAAAGAAACGAATTGTAAAATTAATACAAATTCGTACCTCATTGTTGTGAAATAGAAAGAGAAATATCACATTGATCTTATCTTGACTGTCTCTTCGAGAGCGTCCAAGAAAACATTACTTCTCTTTGTTTGTCATTATTACAAAAGCAGACATTTTATTCGGTGGGTCCGATCGTTTTTACAAGTTAAGCTGCTTTCATGCCTTAAAATATCAACTTACACTCACTCATTTTGCTATTCGTCTTTGATTTTTATGACTCCAAACTTTCGGATTTCCTCACTCAAAATGGCTCACAATGAACAATTATCGAATGAAATTACGGTTTTACTCGGAACGGTAATGTTTTACCTAATTGCGTAACAGCTAGAATTATTCATTGAAAATTTTTAAATCTTAACTCGGACGAAACCCATGATTCGTGAAGTTTTGATTTCCCGATTAGATGATGAGGGAAAGATCGTGCTTTAGCGGTTGGTAAAATTCTCGCGAGTCAACCTTGGGGGAGCGGGGATAGTGGGCGGCGTTGCCGTGTGTTTCGAACCTAGGTTCCTGCAGACAGGGAATATGAGACTCGTGGGGTGCTCGGGGAAGGGCGGCAGCTGCCAGCGAGCGCATCGCACGTGCGTGTTGTTTCTCGGCGCGGTGCGCGCGCGCGCGTCCGGGGGTGGTGGGTGCATTGCCGTCGTCGGCGCTCGTGCCGCCATCTACTGCGGGTCCCGCCGGCCCGACGCGGGGAGCAAAGCGGGAGCGTGGCGGCCCCTGGGCGTCGGAGACTGGAAGCTGTGTGTGGCGGTTCTCCCGCGCGGGGCAGCAGCGTCGGATCGATAAGAGAAATTTTAAAAATTGCAAATATACTCTTCGCTTCGCGAAACACATTCACGGAGGTTTTACAGTTAGCATGTTTGGTTTACTATTTATCGAATATTTTTCCTGAATATTCTTAATTTTAGAAAAAGAGAATCCGGTGCCACTTTCGCGGATCCATATGTTTGCCTTTCGCAAATAACTCCGAGGCGTTTCCATTACTTCTCTCCCGTGATCGCATGTGAAACAAGAGTCATAAACTGGGTGATTGGTGTGGAATGAGAATTAATCGTAAGCAAAGAAGGTGCATAGTTTCTCGAGAAATAAAAAAGCTAAGATTTATATTGAAGACAGGGGGCAAAGCTTAGAACAATTACTCTATTTAGGAAATTCCTTGGTTGAGGGTGCGAAGGGGACATGGAAAATAGGAGGATTAAAAGAAGAATTGCGATAGGTAATGGAGGAGGATATTGGAAAAGTAAAATAGGTGAAAAAACGCAAACGAATTCCTAGTCCTCTAAAAAGAAGAGATATTCTTAAAGGAAAAAAATCGTAGAAAGAAAAGCAGATGGATGTATAAGACGCTCAAATCCAATGCGATGCAGAAAGCGATAAAAGAGGGAGAATGCGAGGTGGTGGGAGGAACAGAATTGATATTTTTTATGGTATTAGGGGAGGTGGAAAATATGCAGAGCCGAGATTGAGTATTTTTAGTATGTATGTAGTACTTGGGTGAGAATGTTTCGTTAAGCCGGAAGACTATTGATCATTCATTATTTTTTAATGCTCTAAGCTTCTTAATGCATATCCATGGACTCCCTCAAACTAAGAGAATTTTTTCCCGTCAAAAATAGTGAATTTACTATTTGCTAAAGTAAAATTCGACCACTTTATTACGTCACAATTACTACTTTTCGCAACAGAGTTAATTTTTTTGAGTTGGTGATTGTTTTTTCCCTTCTCGAAATTCCGATTAACACATCACCTGGCTGAGTTTGAATTATCTATAATATATTTAAAATAAAGGCAATTTTGGATATTTTTTATCAAATTAAGGAAATCATGTTTTCAGGGAATGGTTTTCACCGCTCTTTGCTTGGTTTTAATTGTCTATCTGATCTTCATTAAGATCTTCTGGTTGTCTTAAAATTGGAATATATGGAAATGGAAGGAAAGATACAAGGAATACCTGTGATGAATACCTGTATGAAATGTTGCATTTTTTCCGCAAAATGTAGGAGCGACAAAATGAAAATAAATAGCACGTTAATTTTCGCGACGCCACGTTTACACTCGCGCGTAATGGATTCGAAATGCAAGTGTTTGAGTCATCGAAATACTTAATGTTGCGCGTGAATAAATGTCTCCAATTGTCCAATGTCGCAAGTAAGTGCATGGATAAGTTTATTTCTTAGGTGTGTTAGAATGCAAGTTATAAGTTGCAACATTGAGAGTTTCGTCCTCAAATGTCATTCTTGAGGTGCTCACTTATGTGAAAAGCTGCGCGCATCCATCTTTTTCCTTGAACTTTATTTGTGGTTCACTCTCGGTATCTTGGAGATAGGGTAACTACTTTCCTTTTCAATGACAAGTGAATACAACTATTTATAGATCGAGTATTATTGTTGTTGTTCAACATTGCCCGTTGTCAGAAATTTTGAAAATTTGGAATCGTATGAAATAGTAATTTGGATTTCGACGTATCAAAAATGTGTTGAATGCCGTCTGCGAAACCGTCTAATGTAAGGCTAGTCAGCCGATGCCATTGCGTATAAGATTTTCTGCAGACTAGGGACGCGGGGGCATTTTTATTTCAAAAGGGGAAGGAGCTGTGTGCACGGGGGGCTCGACTTCACCCCGCCAGCCAATTCATCACCCCTCATTACCGCGCACTCATCTCAGCCATTAAAATTCTTTCCGAAGCTGTCTCAGCCCGGGGCGCAACGCCGCATGAAAGCGGAAAAATAAGCTTTCGAAGAGTTCCTTCGGAGAAGGGGAAGTTGTCGGACGGGGTCGCTGATCCCACCCACACACCACAACCCTCATCCTGGCCAAATGGCTTCCCCGTGTGCCGTGACCCTCGCACCCTCGTAGGTGGCCATCCCAGGACCCCTCTATTTTCGGTCCCGCTCATAAAAAACCTTGATTAATTAGTTGTGTGTTAAAAAAATCCTTAACACCGCAGCCAATACCACGAACCCTTCTTTCTTCAGCTAGTCCTAAACTCTTCGTGGTCCCTGAAAGCCTTCGCTGTATACTCAGGCTCACTGCAACTTCCTCTTTTCTAGGCTTCCCTCACTCCCAACCGATTTCCCTGTTGATACGTGCCCACCGGGACCCCTTGATGTTTCTCCCAGCTCTTCCCCGAGAAACAAACGAACGACCCGCTGAGACGACATCTCTTTCGCTTTCTGTTGAAGGAAGCTCGTTCGTTGGACGAACTTATGGTGGGCGTAGTTACAGCGATTGTTTATTGTATGGAATTTCGAAAATCATATCACATTCTCTCGTTTCTAAAATATTTGTAATTGAAAATACCACTGTATATTGGTACCACGCCTTCTACCGTTTAATGTTAGTATTGGATTAACAGAGACTAACCATCAATACAACGACAAATCTCTTTGCCTCTCCTAACAAAACCTGGCATCTGACAATACAGTAAGCCACTCCTCATTTCCGTATACATCCTTCCTCCCTTCATTCCGCCCCACATATCTATCCCATTCCAGCCCCTTCCTCTCTTGGCTAACATTCTCCTCTTTATCAAAATCTTCAACAACCCATTGCCAATGGAAACGCTGTGCATCCAGTTTTCCTGCCGTCTTATGATTTCTCCCAACAATATCCTCTCCTCAACCACCGTACCTAGCACTTCCCCGTTTGTTTTCCTTTCTGTCCACTTGATAATTCTACGTAGTATTTTGTAAGGGGAAGGATCCCGCATACTGACGGACGTCCCTCCTTAAAAGGTGGGCCCAAGGGTGCCCGAAGAGCTTTGCCAGTCCTCGGAAGTCCTCATGTCGCTAAATATGTGCGTGTCGCCCTCACAGCCCATTCCCAATTCCATCCATCTACGGCTCTCAAAACCCTGCACGCATACACATCGCCTGCAAATGACCAAAGTGGAACGTTGTTCCACAGCCCCCCTATTCCGTGTCGCCAAAATATCAATAAAGTTTCCCTCAAGCAATTAGAGTCGGAAATGTGGGTAATCAACTGTAGCATGCTTGTTAAATATTTTCGGACATGAGGTGATTTCGGTTAATCAAAGTTAATATCTGGCGTAGTGTTATTAAGTAATGTGGAAATGAATGTGCACATCTTCAGTTATTTAAGTCGGCTAAAATCGTGACCTTTCTCACAGGTTCTTTGAATTTACGATGCTCATTGATGATGATGTTCGCCATGATTTTCTCTCAACCACGTTTTTCTGAAGTTTTGAAGTGGAACACGGTAAATTAGATTCAATTGAATATCTCAATTATTTTGAAATGGGGTGGTACGGAAAGGTAGTAAGGTCATTAGTGAAAGAATTTAAATGAAATCGAACTCAACCTTGTGAACCTTCATCTCGAGGAATACGTGTAAGACAGACTTTATAAAATTCACCAAAAGTTTATTAAGACGGTGGTGCCGATTCGTCACATAGATACCTGAAGATATCGCCTATGCGATGAAAGCGGTATTACCGTATTAATACATTTTTGGCGAATACTACCAAGTTTGTCCTAGTTCTCTTAAAGTGGAATTTGATAACTTTTGGACCTTTGCGTGAGGGCGTAAAGGTCGAATTATTGAATAATGTCAAGTGGAAGATTCCCTAACCGGGATTTCGAGCGAATAGAATGCGATTGATTAGGAGGCTTCCGAGATGTGGTGAGAAGGAAAATGAGTTGATCAAAGAGTGCGAAGAGCGAGGAATGACTCGGTGTGGTGGGGGTGGTGTCTCGGCCGGAGACGAGAGAGAGGGTGAGTCGATGGAGAGAAGAGGCACTGGGTGGGCCGGGTGGGGGAGGGGCGCTGCGGTGTGTGACGGGGAATGAAGAATGTTAAGGAGGAAGTGACAGGAAGGGAGGACACTCTGGACCCCGCGGGGACGGATGGGAAATGTTGGACGGGAAGAAGAGTGAAAGGCGTTTGTGTCGAACGACGACGCTCTGAAAGTATAACGCGACGATATGTAATAGCTATCCGGGACCATTTCATTCATCCACATTTCGAGTCTGCAATCTAGTTTTTTAACAATTATTGTGAACTATGACGGTTAATATGCCCGGATTATATATTTTCCACGTCAAGCACTCGGTACGAAACGTGAGGGGAACAGATACGGTTTGCCGGCCACCGTGGTCGCAGGCAAGCGATGGCGCGGTCGACGTCTTGTCGTAATTGGACCTCCCTGCTCCTCAACGCCCGGATGATCTCTTTATCGCTCCCTCTCTCCGTCGGCGCAGGGAGTGGCTTCGCCAGGGGACTCAATTTATTTCTGGGAAGACCTCGGGAACGGGAAAGGTGGTCGGAGTTATGGGGATGGGCAGGGATAGCGGGAGTGAGTCTGTCCGCCGCCGTGGGAGTATTTCCACCCACTTTGAAAAATGGACCGATAATATCGGGGGGGGGCCGGAGGCTGCCGCGTATTAAGGGCCTTCCTTCGCGCGGAGGTGGACGTACTCGCCCCTTGGAAGGCGGGCCCCGGGGTGTGCCATGCCAAATGGGGGCCCGACCACTGCGCGGCCTCCCCTTCCTCGCAGCGCCTCACTCCCATTCCACCCACCCCTGTCGTGCGGGGGATGGACTTGGGGTTCGGGGAGGGGGGAGGCGGAGAAGGCGCCGCTGAGAATTTCCTGATCATCCCTGTACTCTAGCGAGAGGGGGGGACGGAGGTAAGGGGGATTGAGGCCGTCTCCCTCCTCTACTTGGGGGCGGCGGTGAAAGTGTTTTCCAGAGTCGATGGTCCCATAACCGTTTGCGGTGGACGCGGAGGAGTGAAGGGCGGGGGTTGATTGAGGGCGAAGGTATTTTTTTTGCGGGGCGGGGGAGGGGAAGTGTCGGGAGAAGGTTGGGGGGTGCCCACCCCTCCTGGTGAGGGAAAGATGGCGGTGGTTTTGTGCAGGGGGAAGAGGGTGGAGTGTCTGGGGAAGAAATTAATGAATTCTCCGGGTGAGGAAGAGGGTTATTTATTATTTCGGAAAAAATCCTACCCTTCTCGGGGGATGGGGAGGGTTTTAGGTAGCGGGGTTGTTGGGCGGAGAGGTGAAGGCCCGGAAACCCCTTCCGTACCCCCGCCACCCTCTCTCATCGGAAAGAAGCACCCTTCGATTCGCCCTGCCGTCGGCCCAATCCACCAACGCGGGCACATTATATATTTTGTTATGTACGTACTTAATACCTATAGTTTATTTCTTCCAAAAGGTTCACGTGTGTTAAAATCGGGTCGCCTTCTCCCGCTGGAGGGGCATGTGGAGCTAATTTAGGGCCGCGAACCGTTCAGGCTCCCCCGACGCCTGAACGGATACTCCGCAAGTGAAAGCGGCGATTAAGCATGTCGAGAGTAATTATGACTGGAGGTGTATCGGGGAGATGCTCTCGGGAGGGGCGGTGCCGTGGGTCTTTTGGTTGCAGCCGTGGGGCATCCCGTGATCAGCCAGGCAGAAGATACGTCCGGCCTCGTTAGAAAATCGTTTGGAAGGCCCTGTGGATTTTTTCGGTGATGTGGCGACTCGAAATCCGTGGACTAATGCTCACTTAATCTTGTGCTTCTACTTTATATATATTCTACTCTTTATCCTTCTTCCTCCATAAGTGGAACACTTAAATATACCATTTTAACGTCTTTTTTTCTTATTAAGAAAATTTTCAAGATTCGCGCTTTACAGTTTGATGACATTTTACTTTTCTGCTTAACATTTAATGATATATTTTAGTCGATCCGTCTGGCAAAGTGTTTGATGTACCCATCGGTTTATTCGAAGGCACCAGTTTCAACTCTCTCTCTCCAAATCACTCTTGTTCGTTAAGGAGCTTTGTTAATGATTTCGACTGTCATTAAGCAGTAAAGTAATTACCAGCTCCTTCTATCCAAACTCTTTTCATCATTCTGCTCTGACAAATGAGGGCAGCATGTCCCTTCTTCATGAGTATATCCAATCCTGAGGGGTCATGCTGCTCTGCAGAGGTCCACCATTAAATAATTTCAACATTAAAATGATGTAATTATATTTTTAAAAAAGGTACCTTAGATATAATAATTCATACAATCCATATTTCAATGTTTAATCATCTGGTGCTAAATACAATTATTTAATTTAAAGCTACTTGTTTCAAGGATGACCTCTGTATATTAAGGGTTAACTGAATGAAAACTTTTACTCATTGTTTTAACGATTTTAATCGGAATGCGCGCTGAGACGTGTTTTGTGCTGTATTTATATAGTGGCGAACTCGACTATGAGTGAACGTGGTTCTTTTTCTCTTTGCTCTGCGTTCTTCTCTTTATTTGTGACTGAATGTCATAAAATCATAATTTTTAGCTTGGATAATCTAATATCTATTGTGTGTCATGAATCGCTGAATAGCTCTGATGCACTCTTAAATTTTGATCTTTCTAATTTTCCTCCAACGATTCTTATAATCTCATTGCATTTGTTCAACACGTGTCTGACCACCGCAACGTACCAGCATTTACGTTTTTCGTTCGGGCTGTGGCAACCATTTTCGAACCACTCCATCGCTGTTGTACATTAAAACTTCAATAAATGTCGTGAAATTCATTCCATGTTGTGCTCTTTCTGATGATCGTGGAGTTCCGTCGATTTTTGACGACTGGAGAGTGGAAATGCTCAATTTCTTTCGCTCAGTTCTTAAAATATGCCTCTTGAATTATCTTCCGTCTGTGCCTCACCCCTCCCACCCTACTCCCTAGATCCCCCCGCCACTCCCTCTCATCCGCTGACCTTACTGCCTCTTATGATTGTGCACATGTCCCGGAGACGTCGTGGGACGCCGTCCCCGTGGGAGAAGCGGAGTAGAGGGAGGGGAAGGGGGCTGAAAGGGTTTTTCGTCTTCCTTGTGCCGGGGATGACGAGGCCACCGGGGGGCGGCCAGCCTCTCGACCTCCCACCACCCCCCGCCTCCACCCGTTCGGGGAATTCGTTTTCATTTTCCAAGTGTGTGCCCTCTCCCTCCCCTGCTCACTCCTCCCCCCTTTTCTTTTGTTGATTTATCTTCCTGGAACTCCCCCCTTGCCCCTGCGGCCCCGCCCCCCCTTGGTTCCAGGGTCCTCTCCGGGGGGGTTTCCGGGTCCTATCCGTGTCGTGGGAATTTCCAGGAAAGCTTCGAGACATTAATTTGTCATCACCGCCACAACTTATTCACCACGGCAGGAATTATTAAAGCAATCGGATTGGCATTGATACCTTTTCTAATTCCCTTTTTTTTAAACCGTTGATGGATATAAATAATCATCAAAATCAAAAGATGTACATAAATGATCACCTGGACCTGATCATGTTGTACCATAACGAAACCCAGGTAGGAAATAAAAATTTTCATTGTGCAAAAGCCAAGTTGTTTGTTTTTCAATTTCAATATAAATAATCACCTTTTCGAATCATCGCTAATGATGGAAGACATTCGAGTGATTGAAACGGTTTCGTAAGAGTGTTCGCCCTCCGGCAAGAGAGCGTAAAAAAATTTAGCTGAGGACGGAAAATAATAGAGCAGCTCTTTCAGTCAATTTTGACATCCATTCGTGGCTTTGTAATTGTCTGATAGTTGACGGAAAGTGGAAAGCATTTCCTAATTATTCGTCCTAAAGAACGTCATTTTCTCTCCTAATCCATGCGATTATGTCCATGGATCGATTTTACTCCCTCTCTCTAATTACCTTTCGAAAACGTTTATGGGGAACATCATCATCGTCATCGCTTCAACAATTGGGAGGGATGCTTTAACTAGAAATCCAATGGCCATGGTAAGGGACGTTGCAGTTGAATTGACCCCCGCTATACGAACGCTGTGTGAGATCGCCCAAAAAGCAGCGGAATGGAGAGAGGGAGGGCGATAATGGAGATGATGGAGTAAATTCTCTGTGGTCTTTCCGTCTTTTTCCAATAATTCCTTGGGAGGGTGGAGAATAAGACATGGCTCTTGGACTAGGAGGAGCGGAAATTATTTAGGAGAGTCACAAAGTGTGAACCGGCGGGTGGGGTTGGGAGGGAGTGGAGGAGAATGAGTGGTGGGAGCGCAGGGACGAAAGGTAGCGAGTGAAATTGGAATTATTTCCATTTAAAATGCGGAATGGCATTAAGGGAAAAGGATTCGTAAAGAGAGGACGGCGGGCGAAGGAAGGTGGGGAGCATAATAACCCCTGCATAAAGGACATACAAAGTAGACGTATTTTTACGGAGGAAAACATAACGCGTCCGTATCCCTGACCGCACACTCTTTATGACTGTTTCCCGCAAAAGCCAAAAGCGCTAAAATAAAAGAGTAGGTGCCTTTGTTATTGCGACCATTCGGCCTCCCAGATCCCCTCCCCGCGGGTCGAAGTGAAGGCTCTCACGTGGGCGGACGCCCGGGGCGGAGAAGGGAGGAATGGGGCGGGCCGCTTTTACGTCTCCCCTCGCCCCCTCCCAACTGGGCCGTGGTTATATCGCCGTCGACGCGAGCTAACACGCGTGCGTTCGAGCGCGGGATCGACACACGGTAGAGGGGTCACTGAAGCGGCGGCCCCCGCCTAGTTATGGCCAATGTGGGAAGGGGCGAAGAGCCTAATCTTTGGAGAGCGACGCGTGAAGGGGGATGGTGGGGGGATGGCGAGGGGAGAAGAAAGCAATCACGCTGATGAGCGACGCGAATGTGGCGATGGGAGGGGGAGGGAGAGTGGAGGGACGCCAAATGCACCTGCTTAAAGTTAAAAGGGACGTAAATGATGGCATGCGAATGAAAGCAGCGCGAAGGAGATGGATGTGTGGGGGCGGGGGAAGGGGTACGGGAAAAAAGAACGTCGCACAAGGAACGAGGGCGAAATATAGCCGGACTAAAAGCGTAATAAGTTCAAACAATGGCGGGTAAAACAAGAAAGTTTCACTTAGAAGGCGGGGGTTGGTGGGAGAGAGGCGAGTTTTGGGGATCGGGGTGGTGGGAGGGAGCCTTTGAGAGGGGGAGAGGGAGATGAGAAGCTGGGAGGGCGGATGACGATGTAAATGAAGGTGGGGGAGGGCGACGGGGGCGGGAGGGGGTGCGGGGCTGGCGAGGGGTGAGGACACAGTCACGGGGCGAACAAAGAGCCCTTTTCAGTGCAGATTTATACGCGTTACACCCAGTTGCGACGATGAGAGCCGCGGTGAAATAAAAACAATAAAATGCGATACGAAAAATATAAAGAGGATGAGGAAGACTGGTTGCTTGGGATCACAAAGGGAAAGAACGTTAACAGATCTGGCGCGCGAGGTAAGGGATCGGGTACGCCGCATGTTCTCAACTCATAAGTGTAAACACAACTATATGTATGTGCCTTATATAAATAAATAGAAAACATATGCACGTACATATGCATGTGTGTATATATATATATATACATATATATATATGCATATATATACATATATATATGCATATAACATATATATATATATATATATATATATATACATATACACACACACACATACATATATATATATACATATACATGTATAAACATATAACCATAAACAGTAATCAACCCGAAGGTTAGTTTAGTAGGTGATAGTAGAGCTCACCCATGTACCAAGCCTGACGGCGTGTGAATATTCACACATCAGGGTAGGGGGGCTAGTTCCTTTCCCTGTGCCGGTTATGGTCTCCCAGGAAGATCTGGTACCAGAAAAATCAACTAATACATATATATATATATATATATATATATATATATATATATATATATATATATATATATATATATATATAATCTTGAAAATGACGCTCTCCGGCGACGCACAAACACTAAGATAATAGATATTACACACACAGAAACATATATATATATATATATGTATATGTATAAGAAGAAAGAAAGAAATATGAAGGATAAAAAGTATGCAGCATGTGATGTAGGCTCTGAAGACTCAAAACAAAGATTCGCGAAAAATCCTAGCGCAGACACGCCACCGCAGCCCCTCCATCCATCTTCCGTGTCGCTAATTACCCTCGCATCGTCACCTCCCACCACACGAGGGGTGTGGCAGGAGTCGCAGCGGTAAGGATACGCAATTATTCGCCGAAGCACTCACTCGGAGACCAAGTATTTGGTATCAGATGATTGGGGAAATTAGTTACAAAGCAACTATAATTATAGTTAAGGAAGTACTTGTCTACTACAGATAATAAACTATGGAAATGATTCGTTTATCATAAAATACAGTAACTAATAGCATGAGAGCTAAATGTTAAAAACCCCGTCAATTCTTATCTCAAAACGCATACTATGGTTTCCAAAAACAACAAAACTTTTATTCCTGTCGAATGGGAATTTTAATTCAGTATAGAAATACTGAAAAAGTGTAAACTTAAAATGAACTTACCTACGGTCGTTAAACAATGGAAAACAAAAAAGCCAAGTTCGTAAACTTGTAAATGGCCATTTTTATATTGGGGTCGTATCGGAAAAAGTGATTCTTTCCAAAGGTCGTAGCGGAGATGAAGTTGGTAAGAACCCCGTGATTTTTGCAGTTCTTAGGAATTATACGTCCGCATACAAGTTTACAGCCTTTGTGTTTTTCGTTTTCTATTTATAAACTGATTCAAATATTGAACTGCAATGACATATATTGATTAATTAGATTTGTGAAAAAGGAAACTAAGATAAGATTATCTTGAAAGATACAGTTGAAAATCCCAGTTAGGCGAAAAAGGTTGCCTTGGAATGCATGAATTTCGCTTAAAATTGAAATATCCTAAGTTAGTATACCCATTCATAGATAAGCAAAAGATCTAGAATTGAAAGATTCAATGTTGCTCCGTACGAGCAGCAGTGAATCGTACTCGTGTAAAAACGGTTTCACCCGCGTCGAGGGTAAATGAAATCCATGAAGTGAAGCGAGTGAGAAGTGATGTACTCGATGGAGACAAATGGAAGTCGCGAAACTGAAACTTAAGAATTTGACGCCCGTTTTTTCTAATTTCTATTACGTTCCTCCATATCATAAGGTGCCGCGCTTGTACCTACCATGCAATTGGCTAAGTACGGTCCTTAACCAGAGAAAGACAAGTGAGAAAAATCATAATAAAGCCAATTCCTCTTCCAGCATTCGATTCTCATGATGGCGCTTGTGATTTCCTTTTCGCAAGAGTAAGGGAGTACAGCGTAGAATTGCCGATAGATTGTCCTCTTCACTTTTTGACATCGGTTATTTTGGTGTCTAAATATGAAAGTTTTGCAGATTCAACTTTTAGGGAAGACACAACTGGCTCTGTTGTGGTGTGTGAGAGGAAATTGTCACTTTGAAGCTCTAAGCATTCGAATTTTACCACAAGGTAGGCATTTTGCAAATGTTATTCAAGTTGACACTAGTACTGCGAGACTAAGGTATTTTTATAGAGCTGTTCAATCAGTTATCACGTTGGAATTCTCAGTGATGCACATGTGGGCAAAGGTGATACACTTCTATGATTGATTAATGGACGTGATTTTTATTCTATTTCGAAAATAGAACTTCTGCGGAATTTCGTCATTTTTCATTTGAGTTGCAAATGATACACACCTCACTGTTACAGATCATAAACGCTCGTTTTAAAATCTGTTACCGTATCACCAAAGGATCCCCCTTGAGGTTAGCAGGCATTTAACCGCGCAAGAAGTTTCACCGAATGAGTTGGAAAGTTAAAGGAAGAGCTCAGCGGAGACTGAAATGAGTGCGGGGAGTGCGGCGAAGCATCCGCAAGATGTCCAAGTGTCGCTGCGGACGGGGCACGCACTGTGGGGAGGGCCCGTTGAAATTTTCCGACGGACTACCAGGTGAGCATGGGCCATCCCGGCCGAGGGGTGATTCCATGTATTGCGCAGTTTATACGAACAACACATTACTGGGTTGGAAGGAAGGTTTCTGCGAAATGGAAAGTCAGGACGATAGAACTCGCAACATATCAAGTGCGACCTCACAAGGACCCGGTCCAGAAAGATAAAGGGAAAGAAATGGGAAACAACTGTGACCTAGCGGAATTCTTTTTATGAAAAACGTACGACAGTAACTCCAACCCACTTCCCAACCTTCCGCACCATCCCCTTTACTCTGTCATAATAAAAAAAGGAATCCTGGAACCACGAGGCCACCCACCTCCCCTCTCTCATGCCAGCCCCTCATTTCTGCCGCCCCTCAAACCAACGCGTTACCTCACATAATACGCCACACCTTCGGGCCCTCTCCCCCCTTGCTCTTCTCCCCCCCCCGACAGCCTGTCCCCTTTCCGGGGAGAAAAATACGCCAAGACTTTCAGCGCCCCCTCCTGCCCGTCTCCTCTCTCACTCCTCCCCCTCCACCTCACCCCCCCCTCCCGGGCGTCTCCCCCTCGGAACCCGTCACACGCCGTTCTAAACTAAACCAATTAAAAGAGGAGCAGAGGAAACCGCGAGCTGAGGAAGACCTGGCCCACTAAACTCAGGACAGGACGACCCCACCCCTCTGCTCCATCACCTCCGGAGAGATGGAGTGCTCCGGCCACCCTCACGCCTCCCCCCCGTGTAAGCAGCGAGGGATGGGGGAGGACGCGACGCCTCTGACGGAAGACGGCTGCTCTCGGAGGAGGGAGATTGAGGGTTTCAGGCGGAGGAATAAAAATAAACCTCGTCGAATGCAGAGAAAAATAAATACGCTATACAAAAATGCGCGTTCGAATAATTAAAACTGAGACGACGAAAAATAACTCGCGCAAAAAAATCATCATTGACAGCACCGACCCCGTGCGTGCAGGGAACGAAATGAAAACCGGTAGGGCTGTGGGTTTGGGTGGGGTAGTTAGGAGTGTTGGGAGGGGAAGGATAACTTTTTGCTTCTAATTTCTTTTTCTCGCCCTCGGAAGGCGCGAAGAACTGACAAAGGGGTTATCGAGAATAAACGAAGCGGAATAAGTCCAGTGGCGCCAGAAACGCCAGGGATCAGAAGGGTCGAGAGTAAGACTCATTATTTATGAACTGATTAGCGGACGATTAACTGGTAGTAGTGTGTTGCGTCTGATTATGGAGACGGCTCACATTCGTGGGGATCCCATGCCGAGTTCGAATGCGGCCTTGGAGTTAGGGGTCATGGCCTCAGCCGCCGGCGTAAAGTTACGCCGTTCGTCACACTCTGACAAGTTCTCGAATCTCCCTGAAAATGAATTTGCGTCTGCGGTGCTAGCGATACCCACTGAAGCAGAGCTTTGCCCGGAAAATTCACTCGGCACGCGCTGCGTTGACTCTTCAGTGGCCGTCTCGTGCGTCTCAAGCCGCAAATCTGAACATTTCCCCTCAAGTTCCGACAGGGCTATTACCGATGGCAGAGTGATGTCTTTAGTGGATGTATATCGTATCAATCGATCTGCAGAATGCAGCAATGCGGGGAAATCCAGAAAGAGGGGATGGAACAGCTGTTAAGCCATTCATGACCCGCACGCTTCGGAATAAAATTTAGTAAGTGGGATCCCTGGCAATGACGGACGAAGGATGAATCTGGGGAGGGTAATGGGAGAGGCATCAAGAGGCGTCGAAGTTTACATCGACGGGCTGAATGATAGCAAATGTGTAAAATTGAGAATGATAAGGATTTAAACATTAAGGAGAAGGACAGAGGGTTCAAATCTCCGGGAAACACTATCTGGAAGATGAAACGTACACGAAGGGGCCCGACTGCCAAGAATGAACGTAATGAACAAAGGAACGCGGGAAGAAGTCAATTTGAGGATTGACGAGGGATCGAATGACGAGGGAAGGCAATCGTCGGATCTCTAATTTCCAATGATGAGCGTTGTGGACAGAAGATTGCTGAAGAAGAGCGATTCTTATCCTACCAAGCACGGAAACACTCGCAGTAAATTTTGGGATCGCGAGAGTAATCGTTAAAATTGGGAAAAAGGGATTGATGCGATACGCACAATGCTGAAGAAACAAAAGGTGCGACGAACGACGGCCTGCTCTGTCCCGTCTATGGCTCAAAGCGCACAATACGCATTCCTTCCAATTTACTCATCCAAGAAATCTGCGCCAATTCCGACACGATAATTCTCCATGGCCTCTAATAAGCGTCTTAGTCGACGTTAAGGACAGGTTGACCTCGTTCGAGAGGACCAAAATCAATCCGTCTGACTCGATGTGGATCATATTCAGATTTCAAGAGATCTCCGAGGTTTCCCGCTCTGGTGCGATGATGAGAAGGAGATAGGGTAATCGCTCTAGATTCTAAATAGGGAAAAAACATCAAGTCAAGTTTGCTGAGAAAATACGTGGAAAAGGGGGTGTATATGGATTGCGGAAATTCCCTAGCTTTGACGAACAGAGCAAATGAGCGATCGTGAAATGAGGTTGCCTTTCTCGCTTTTGACAGTGAGCGGTCAGGGATACGGACGCGTTATGTTTTCCTCCGTAAAAATACGACTAATGTGTATGTCCTTTATGTAGGGGTTATAATGGTCTCCGCCGTCCTCTCTTATGAATCTTTTTCCCTTGATGTCATTCCGCATTTGAAATGGAAATCATTCCACTTTTACTCGGCACTTTTCGTCCCGTCGCTCCCAACGCTCATTCTCCTCCTCTCCTTCCCAACTCCGCCCCGCGGTTCACACTCCGTGACTCTCCTGAATTATTTCCGTACCTCGTACTCCAAGAACCTAGTTTTATTCCCCACCCCGCCCCGCCCCCTGGAAATATTGGAACAAGACGGAAAGAAAAGAGAGAAGATATATACTCCATTATGCCCTTCCTCTCTACGCTGCTTTATTTGGCGATCGCTCTTCTTTTGAAGGCGGGAAGGCCACACGTTTCTCCTTTCTCGTCCGCCGCCGCTATCGTGACCCACAATCGCACCGAACTTCATACATACATGTGCTTGCATACGGGGAACCCTTGAAACTACCACTAGGGTGTGTGGAGAGAATGGTTAAACTCCATACTACTACGGAAAATACTCTTCCTTCTAGCGCGGTCGGATACGTTATTCTGTTCCCTTAGGGTTCGTGGGAAAAATGACATCTTAAATCTATCTGTTGTACACTTCATCTCAGTAATTCTATGTCACTACGGCGAGTGGGCACTGCTGGACCGTATTCTCCCCCCGCTCTTTTCTTCCTCCGGTCGTGGGGCACCCACACTTCCACCTCTCCCGTCCGCCACACGTCCAGCTGGAGTACACAGGGAGTCACGCTATAATCGGATCTGACATAGGATAAAGCACTTTAGGTACATGTGCGGAGCTTATATTAAGCGACTACAGTTCATGAAACGAATAGTGGGGATAATTCACCCGTTGGGGATTTTTCGTGCCTCGTGTAAGTGCCGTCATCTTTTATCATTTAGGTTGTCTTGGTCTTTGAATTGATTATCTATTGTACCTTTACTTTAAAATATACCTGAAATTGGTAATAATAGATGGATCGCGTGCTGGACAAAATGACATCGGCATTTTTCGCTCCCTAGTAAATTCAACTGTACTACTGTCTGCGAATAGTGGAACAATATTGGAAGGAAAAAGTAGAAAAGGATAGGCGTTATTATTCCGCAGTCTTTGATCTGTTGAGTACGCGTCGGGTTTTTATGACGCTTCACAGGAGGAATGAATTATGGTATTGATCAGGATTCGGGGGGAACTGCCCGTTTTTGTAAATTATTCTGATGAACGGACAGAAAGCGTCACGCTGTTATTCAAAGCTCTTGTTTGGGAGACCCTGGAGACATGATGTTTATGAGCTTAACTTTGACTTTTAGAAAACTACAAGGCGTCCAAGTTTAACACTGACAGAGAATGAATAATCCTAACACCTTATTACATTAGTAGGAGAGAATCCTCTGATGAGTGTAAGTTTAGAAAAATTGACTTCAGAATTAGTCGATTAGAGGAATCATTTTTCCCGTTGGGTGATTAGAGACTAGAGTAGTTTGGAACATAATTAACGACGACTCAGTCAACAATTGCTCTAATGGCTGGTGACCTAAAATCCCCTACCACACGCCCTTGCGGTGGCCTACAGATTAAGATATAGATGTCCTGCCCCTCTGATTTGGCCGCATCCCTGCCCCGCCCTCCGTCTCCTCACCATTGGGGGCTGTTGTACGTCGTGCGGCGTTAGAAGTGGAAAAGTTCCTTTCCAATGTTAATCCTGGCGAGAAATCGTCTCCTCGTGTGTTTCTCAGCGAGAGCGACAAGTTCGTTTCCCGTAATCCTTCCCCTCATAACGCCCTTTCCAGGCACACTATTTTTCACTGATTCGGCTAACTTTCGTCTCACGTATTTTCTCTTCCAGGTCGGCCTATAGATTCCAATTCAGGTTTTTGAGAAATCCATGCCCGAGTATTTCCTGATGCTTTTGATTCAAAACTGAATCATTTTGCAATATGTACAATTTCATTTACATATATCCCTGGAATATATACACTTAGGGTAGAGGGGAGGGGATGGCTATGGTTTGGAGGTGAGGAAGGGTTGGATATTGAAGGTGGGAGTCGGGAATTATTTGATTGAGGTGGTGGTGCCGTGACTATGATGTGGAATGGAGGTGGGGTGGAGGGTCATGGTGGTTCAGGAGGACGGTGTGACAGTGGCACCTTGCGAAAGACAAAGTTCTCGGTAGGAAACGACCAAGGAGAAAGAAGCTTGAAACGGAAAGTCAACTGCTCATGTCAGCCATACGTTGCAATTACGGCAAAAAATATTAGCAAGCCACTGCGAAAGGAGGATGTACCAACTGAGTTCCCTTTGATAAAAAATATCGGCAAATTCATCCGAAAACCTTCAGACCGTATCCCCGAGCTCATATACAAAGGAGTATACGAGATGAAGTGCACATGTGGGGAATCCTATATCGACTAAACAGGTTGATCTATAAGAAGCAGAACCAAAAAGCCACGGAAAAGAAATAGTTCCGACTGTTGGCAATCGCCGAGCGTGTGTGGTCGGAAACAGGAGACCAAATCGATTTCGAGCAGACGAAAGAGATCCTGACGTGTAAAATCGCTATTCCTCGAATCTCCTAAGAAGATCGGTACAGATAATGAAGAATCCGGGAAACTTCATACGGAGGATACCCTCCTTCCGGGAACCACAGGCCACACCTATACTCGGTGTTTTGTCCTCCAAAGTGGTGATCATTGTGGTCACCTCTTTATTACAGCTGCTTAAGTTGCTCTCACATCCCACCCTATCCGGTGAAATCTTGCATTTGAGTTGCCTGCATGCATTTACCTCCTAGATTCCGTTCATCGGCGAGATATGAGGAAACTCCTCTCTATTTCACCGAATCGGAGGTGACATACACTTCATTCCTATTTTCCGGTTTAGAACGAATTACAAATAAAACATTCGAGGGAATGCGTACACCCCTCTCCTCCTCTTCTTGAAAATCTGTCCCTCCCCCGTCCCTCTTCTCACTGTCCTCCTATCTTTCGGAGCTTTCTTGAAGTTCGCTTCGACTTTTGCGTCCCAGGGGTGGCCGCGGAGGCCGAAGGGGGAAGGGATTTTCGGGAACACTTGTGTGGGGTGCTGAGGCAAGAGGGAGGAGAGGGGAGGGAAGTTTGGGAGAAAGGCTTTGCTTTTAGACGTGCCGATGGCTTGCGCGTTATCAGGAGGAGGGAGGAGTTGGTGCCGGCAAAGGAAGAAGGGCGAGGTTTGTATGCAGATATATTTTACCGAGGCTTAAGGATAAAACTGACGACGCTACTTTGCCCAAACCGAGAAAGGAAGGGAAAGAAGTGGGCTGCGAGAGAGGGAGGAGGGTGGGTCGGGGTGAGCGTCTTCTCCCGGTTCCCCCATCCGCGTCTCCTCTTACGCCTCCCTACTCTGCCAGCCGCAATCCGGAGACACTTTCGCTCACCTTCCCCCCCCCCCCCCTTCCTACCCTCTCTCCGCGAGACTATCCCCGGCTCTTCTAATTCTTTCCTTCTCCTCCCTTTCTCCTTCTCGTCCCTCTGCGGCCTCTCCTGGATATTCCTTATCACTCGCTCCCACTCGTGCTGATCTTCTCTAATCTTCACCCACCCACCGCCCTCTCCACAACCCATATCCCCTACTTTCTCTTTCACCATCTATTCCCTCCTACCATCCTTTCTCTTCTCCACCTCTGGCATCTCCCTCAAGTCATTAGTTTTTGTATATTGTTGTTTTTCTCCTTTATGTCTTGCCTGGTTTTCTCAATTCCTTCGCCATTCAGAATCTTCGACAACATCTTGGTTTTACTTTCTTTTAAGTATTCTTATTTAGATTCCATGCTCCCTTTCTTTCATTATAATTCATTCTTTCGTTCACCTACGTTCCATCCGTACTTGTAAGGTTTCTCCTCTTTCCGATGTCGATTCCCTCTCTTTTTATTTTCCCATATTTGTTATTCAAATATTTCCCATAGGCCACACTTTTAAATCCCTGTTCCCAGTTGGTTCCTGGCTTACGTAACACGCTGAAATTTATAATTTTGAATTGAACGCCTGTTCGTTAAGCATTACGTGAGAAATGGGTGGGGATTTTTATTCCAACTCGGCATCTTGATGTTGGGCAAATTTGGTTGTTGAATTGGCATTTCGTCGATTTATTTGATATTTCAAGAAAAATACTTACATGGTCCTCAAGTTTAGAGCAGTGGACAGCTAAATATTCCTTGAGAAATTTGATGCCGTCTCTGTAGGTTATAACATATTGTGTGTGTCATGATAGTGAAAAGTGTTAGTTTATTAGATTGCACTATTCCATCGTTGTTCTCAATCTCGTGGGTCTCGAGTCCCTGTGGTGGGTGTAGATTATATGAACTCTTTGGAAGTGCAGTAATGAATGACGGTCGCCTGGTGTGTCAACGGCGTACTCGTTTTTATTTGTATTCAGTGAAAGGATTATCCACGTTCTTGGATCCATAGAAGTAAGGTGGGTGGTGAAACGCTAACTCTACTTACTACCTGATTCGTTTTTGAGTAAAATAACTCCGTTCATATTCATGAAAAATAATCGAAAAAACTTGCGCAATATGCAGGTTATTTTTTGCGGACACAAGTCCCAAAACCTGAGCCTTTAATTTTGCACGGGTTTTTAAATATTTTTCCTTACCTTTCGATTTTCCGATCGCGTAAGGTAGCGCACCTCGCACGGTGCTGCCCCCTTACTGTTTGCTCCAACCCCTCGCCGCATGGCCAGCCATAACCCCGAGAAGTTATTCCCTCCCCCCTACCCACTCCGACATGGGCCGACCCCCGCCCCTGGCAGCACACCCTCAATCGCAAGCGGAAGGGGCTAAACCCGAAGCAACCAACCAACCGACCGACCGACCGACCGACCCTCGAGAGCTCCTCCTCGCCCAACAAACAACAAAAAATCTTCTTCCCTTCCACTCCGAATCGTGTTTTATGGAGGCATTTCGCTCCCGGAATGTCCATATCCCATCTGCCCCCCCTTCCAACCTCCCTTTCCCCCTCCACCCCTGCGTCTCACTTCCCCTCACTATACTTCACTTTTCTTTTTCAAATTGCCGCCTCGCTCCAGCCTCGCCATAATCCCATCTACCTCCCTCCCTCTCTCCCCCAACCTCCCCCTCCCCAACGTCCTTTATAGCTAGGGTTTCTAACGAACCCTTTTCCCTCTCTATTTCCTTCCTCGCTGCCTCGAGTCCAGTCCAAATCTCCCTCGACCCACAAACCCCCCGCACCCCCGGCTCTTCCTCCTGGGGCCCTATCACCCCGCAATTGGGCCACCGAGGGCCGAAGCTGCGACCCTATATCCCCGCAATTCCCTCCCTCCCCCGCTGCCGAGGTGGACTGCCCGGGGTTTGACGCAGTGTGTCCTTGTTGTGTTAGGCGTTAATCTCCTATCACTTGAGGCGACAAAAAAATAATACCCTCTTCCCGCAACCATGTTTTTTTTCAATTTTTTCAATGCAACCATGGATGTTGAAGACGAAAGAGAAGTTTTGCTCGTCCCCAGGGACGTTTTAACTGAAATCCGTAGCAGGTGATTAGGGGAAACTTAGCCTGGATGGTCGAACATACGTCGTTTGAGTAGTATTTCCCATGAGTGTCGAAGGGGCTGTTGCTTTTGGTTCTCGTATTGCGGTTCTTCCCGTGTGCGTCTTCGCTTGAGCACTCCTTGTGGCGAGCGTGCGGCGAATTCGTTCGAGAGCTTTGAAGTTAATGACATTTGATGTTTGATGCGTTATTTTCGTGGCCAGTTATTCTCCGGTATAGACCATCCTTATCACATTGACCGTCTTTAACATTTACCGTCAATTCACTTAGTCCATAAATATATTATACCCATGCATTTGCATATTTAATGTGTCCAATAGTTCTACAAAACGAAAGTGTTTACCGGTCATTCTTTCCGCTAGCGTAACGTATCCACGGGCTGCACCTATAAAATAGTAAAACATTACACCCAATATTTATTTATTCGATTCCTAGCTTAAGATTTCGATTGCCGCAAGATAATGGTATATGAAAATCCCTTTCTAATAATTTTTTATGATATAGAGTTACCTTCTGGCGACACTACTCCTCTGGGCCTTGGAATTTGAGCAGTTGGAAAAGGGTCAGCATTCGCTCGCTATGTTTCCACTGCCTTCATTTCACCGCGGAGTGTTTGCCCTCGTGAACCTCGTAAATCCGACGTTCCCTGGATTTATCTCCACTCCGATGTGTGGTGGTCCGCAATGCAGTCATGCCTTGGCGTGATTGAGCGCGCTCTTGCAAACCTCGGGGTCGATGTTTCTTATGGAGCCTTATCTTTGAGTTACAGTAAATACTAACCGACTGGAAGGGTCTGTCTTATAGCCGGACACGACTTAATATCGTATTCCATGACTGGGGAAAATGTTGTCTCAGAATGTTACAACGCAGTCGACTCTAATTCGGAATGAGGTCTCACAGCGACGGAGCGGACCCATATCCTACAGAAGGGCCTGCCGCCCGAAGGGACGTCGGCCCGATGGGGGTGTTCATCCCTCGGCGGGGAGAGCTGGCGGAAGGCGCTAGGGAGGGATCTGAAGACCGATACTCGTGACCGGTTCCGCGACCCAAGGCCCCTAGCTCGAATCCCGCTCAGGGTGTGGGGGCATCGTGCGTCGCCGTACTTGCCGTATTTCGCTGTCGGATTTGCGGTTTAGATTGACAGCAGGAGTCGAATATCGCTCTAAAGTTTTTCCGCTAGTAAAGACGAGAATAGGTGGAGAAATGGGCAACGACATAATGGTATTGTTTTGAATTTCCAAACATGAGAAATTAGGACATAAAGAGTGACATAATATGGTTTTGTTTTACCTCTTGATTGTCAGTGAAGAGCAATGTTCATGAACGGTGAACAATGAGTAATGGTTGGGTAAATTACGACCCACATCTAAGTGGCACCCAGTTCAAGCCACTGGCTAGCCTTTGAAGGGAGGTGCCCAGTATGAATAATGGCGAATCGTTTTATAGACCATTCCGAGATTTAGGTGACTCGGTGCGATGCAGCAGTCAAATATTTCGAGGCATCCTATCTCCACGGATCTGTCCCCGTTGGCATCCCACTCCTGCCCCCCTGCCCGAAAATCGTAACGCGGAGAAGGGCTTTATGCGAGCCTGTCCCCCAATTCTTCCCCAACCCCTCTCTTCTCCCCTCCCTCCCCCCTCTTCACACAACCCGACTCTCGAGGAACGGCCGTTGTCGCTGGCTATGAATTTAAATTCCGTCTAATTAGGCCGCTCAATGGTGGCGGGGGTGGAGGAGGTGCGGGGCCGTGGGATTGGCTCTCGAGCAGGAGAGAGGGTCCGTCCCCCGCACCCTGCTTACAGCTGTGCTCCGTCTCTCGCTCCCGGGATGATGGCCGTGGGTGCCCATGCTGCTGAGACCAGTCGCCCCTACCCCCCTCTCTATGTTTTCATGCCCGTTTCATGCCAGTTTTTATATTATTGTGATATAATTTCTATGGAATTATATTTTTTATTTTTCACCTATTCCTTCTGGCTTAGTTCTGAAAAAATCGCAGCTTCGTTGAGATTAGTTGTTTTGCTTGTCTCTTGATACATGAGTCAAATCGATTTGTGGGATAGGTTATCTTTCCGCTTGTAATGTGATTAATCACTTTTGAGGACTCTCCTTTTCATAACGAAGGGTTTTGTTCGTAATTCAGTATTTTAATTCAATAAACATTGTTTCAGGATTTTACTCTGTGGTAATAGTATAATACTTTCATTCATACTGTTCAAAATTAATGTCCTTTTGAAAATTTCTGGAAACTTATTAATAATGAAATTAATTTGGTAGATACCGGGTTTATTCTCTAAATGCGTGTCATCATCTTATGTTCAGCTCTGAGATATCAATGGCAGTCGTTGAAGTTTTGCCGTTAGAACTCTCGCCAATCGCAAGCAACTATTTGTATTCATTATTTTGTGTGTTTGTTGGAATAGCAAGTGTTTGGACTAAATTTAAACATTAAACTGATTGAACGTTTTTAAGTTCGTTCATTATTTCGCATGTGAAGGAAACGATTTGATTTGAATAGTGAAGCGATTTGTTTTTTAATATACAGGTATGTTGGTTTCCGTAAATTAGTTTTTTCCTGTATTTTTTTTATCCCGGTATTTTTTGTTTACATTGATTCACGACCGTAGCTACGTTCCTTGTATATTTAAATAGATTTTTTCTGTTGTTTCACGTACTACTCCAACCTCGTTCTCTTAAGGGCGTGCTGTCTATGAAATTACTCTTTCTCACACATCATCAGCATTGCCCACTTGAGAATTTTATATTGGGGTTGTTTTAGGCCATAGGCAAACTTCTCCCTTCTTCCACCTCCGTGCGTGCGTTGGTGCGGTGCGTGAATTACTCGTCGAATTCTATCACAATGGTCGTCCCTCCATGCTCCGTTCTGCTATGGGTATTTGGGATCTTTTGTGAGTGATGGGGACATCGAAGCGAGGTTTGCTTGACCGGGAATAATGACCCGCTCTGTTGATTTCCAGTTGGAGTTTGTCCCCATTGTCGAGGAATGAAATGACCCATACCGACTGATTATTTTGACAGGTCCTAATTATCCGCTTTTCCGGGTGGCATGCTGGAATAATACTATTCAGCGGTGTGCATTTGGATTTTAGGTGATGATTCGGCATTCTATTTGGTACTTGCGCTGCTTTTCATTTGTTATTATTTTTCCGCGGAGGTTCCTTTCGCGCCTTTTGCAACCTAACAGTTATTTTGCTATACTACTGTAGGTGTCCGCCCCTCTGGAGAATTCGAACGCACGAATGTAGCGCCGCCGAGCGGCGTGCGCCTCAACTAGGTGGCTGCCGTTATTTCTGTCCCGGTGAGAATTCGAATGGGAGCGTCGTCTTCCACGGGGTCGCTCTCCTTGCATCGTCCCATTACACACGATATCCGCAGCCGATAGGCGAATGCAATCCGAGGGAAGTTACGTTTATGGGTGATTACTTCGTCCCGCAAACCCAGACTTCTGATTCGAAGCTGAAAAGTGTCTGTGTATGTTAGAGACAATATGTGCATTAGCATGTTTTTGATGGTTTACGCAATTTCTCAATCGTCAAATGATCAAGATCTGCAGCTATTTTCTAAATTCTGCGTAACATTTTGCCAGGCAACCTTTGGACTGCGCTACGGAATCTAAGGTAATGAAATCCTAGAACTAACGCGAATTATAACATAAGGGACGGGACGCGATGCACGTGACTCCCAGGTGTCGTGCCTCGGAGGAGAATCACTTATAAGACGTGCGTGGATGGCGAGAGCTAACTACAGGGGGAGATCTGCAGTCCCGTATCGATTTTTTTTCTGTTGCCTGTATTTATATCTATGTATTTAAAGAAAAGATTACGTCCATCAAGTCGTCCCTTAAAATATTTGTTAATAACCGTGTGGGTACATTGAGGGCTTTCCCATCACTTTATCAAGGTCACTGGTGAATTCCTGGGGGTTATTTTATACACAACACTATCTGTACGTTTCTATTCCGAGGAAAAACACCCAAAGTGAGAAAACAGTTGAGTCGCCGGAAAATACCTTTCTGAAACAGACGGTCATACTGGCGGCATGATCTGCTGTTCAGTATACGGTGGAATCGCTAGATATAGCCGAACTGCCTCCATTTGCCAGCAACCTATATCTGGTGTCGTGCCAACGACGGCACGTGTGGTAGCTGTCCAGCTGGCGTCAGACAGATATCAATATGGGTTAATTGATCCAGATTGGATGCGTCGTTACGCACTGGAAATGCGTACTGCTAATTGAGCGGACGTAAGTTGCTCGCCAGTCCAAGTAAGGATTAAAGTAGCTCTGTGCTTGTCTTTTATATAATTTCCAATCGAGTCATAAGCCTATATCGTCTCTTTTGTGTATATCTTTGAAATAAACCTCATTCTAAATATATTTAATTCTCTTTTTTAGAGTATTGCCTATAATCTGGTGTAATAAGAACGGCATATATTAGAAGGGACTACACTTATACATAAGGGAATACATGAGGGAATACACATCGTGTGTATGATTTTTTTGATTCTTAAAGATAAATAGAGCATATGACGGTAAACTAGTGTTGAAAGTCTAGGAAAAATATGTTAATACACTTGTTGTTTAGTTCTAGCCTTTTGCATCTCATTCAGATTTAGTCAGAACCGATGAGGTCTTTGTTTCGTCCGTTCTTTCCGTTTCTGATGTTCCATATGATTAGTGGCTATCGGGAAAAAAGCGAGTCTTAATTATTCTTTAACGATGACGCCTTTTTATCTTTTGCGGTTAGCTAAATGATAATTTGCGCCAATTTACGAGGCGAATTCTTTGATCAAGCGCATCGGGGGCTTTCAGAGTAGTAACTGTTTTACTGCTCGTATTTGTTTGAACGGGAATATAAATTTTAATTTACTCATTCCAGAACGCTTTTCTATGAATTTAAAACGCACAGCGCAAGTGAATCGAACCGTATGTATTCCGCATTAAATTGGTTCCACTGTATTTATTTACCATAGAATTTATCGGAGCGTGAAGTTTTGCAGTAAAATATTGAATGGCACTTCTTTCGGATGACGATAATTTGAATAGCATGGGAATTTCGTAAATGGAATTCGGTCATATTGCTGGTAAATACCTAAACTATTTGGGAAGTGATAAAAAAATATGCCAGGAGCACTTTTCTGGTCAGCACTTTTTCCCCTTGTCACGAGGGTTCGGTTTTTAGAGGAATGTTTAATCTGAAAAGTGCGGAGGAAGTAATAGCTGAAAAATATACTTGTATAATATGTATTCAGAACTTGAGATAATAAGTTAAGCCCGTAGTTTGAAGAGTTTGTGCAGATGCGAGGAAGCGTTCGTTCGTTATTTATCTTCTCCCAAGTATTAAATTCTCGTCCGCCGATTTCCACGGAATATGCCGAAAATAATGATAGCAACGATAATTTTTTTAATAAAATAAATGAAAGTTTTCTTATTATAATTCCCTATTGTTCTCCCGGAATCAGTTATTAATAATGCGAAAACTCTCGGGGTTATTGTTGGAGAAACCCTCTTGTCTGCCCTCCCCCCCAATTCCCCACGCCCACTCCCTCCCATCCATCTCCTCGTTTCAACCTTAACGTTTTATTCTGCTTCTCTCCCCTTTGTGCATGTGTATTTATATATGTATATTTTTATATCGCCTCGGAGGCTTTTTTTATATACTCGCATAATTGTATAACTCCCTTCCTACCCCCACCTTCCCTCTTGGGGATTATAAGTCTCGGTTGGTTGCCACCCCCTCCCCCTGCACTCCCTCCCTCTCCACTGCCTTGTGTGTGTGAGGGGCAATTTTTTTCTCCTCTGCTTTGCGACTCTTCCCTTCCGCCTCATTTTTGGAGAGGTTTGCGCGTCAACTGTCACCGTAAATATTCCCTTACTCCTCCGCGAGCGTTCTCCGCGCGCTGCAGGAGCGACTCCGCGGCTGGCTGGCTCTTAAGGGGGTGAGGGACGCCGTCACGGGGAGCGGGCGCGTGGGAGTGTGCGTCTTAGCGATCCCCTCACCTCGCCCGCCCGCCGGTCCCTCTACCCTCACTCCTTTCCCTCCGTCTTGTTTGTCTTTCATTTCTCCACTCGCCGCCCCTCGGTGTGCTGGCTGGCGTATTAGCTCGGTGGGGGAAGCGGGGGAGTAAATTAGAGATGTCGCTCTGTGTTTTTTCTCTCCTTCTCATCTTTTCATCCCACCCTTTCTCTTTCTCTCTCCCCCTCTCTCTTCGCCTTTTCATACGCTTATGCACATAATTATCTCCTCCCTTCCTCTCTCCCTTCTTTATCCTCGAGGGCGTCAGACATTCCGTTACGTTGGATGCGGGGGAGGCACAAAGGGCTTTCCTCTTTACTCCTCTCGGTGCACGAGCTCCCTTCCTCAGGTAATGTGAATTGGACTTCCGGCGTTTAGTTTCCTTTATCCTCCTTCCGCAGTCGATGACGCGTGCAGCGTGATTTGAATGCGGGAATTGGCATCACTACAAACAAAGAAACAAATGACTTAAAAGGAAACAGTGTGATGGCAGCTGTTACCTGAAAACACCCCCTCCCGTCTACAGTTCTAGATAAATATGCATCCTCTGTACGAAATTTATACGAAAAAATATATCAGTCCACTTTCTTTCCTTATGTAATTTTAAAAAATATGCAATTTTCCATTATGACGTTTCTGATCAATGTTTGTGCGAGGTAAGGTATAAGTATTAGTCCCGTCTGGAGTCACTGAATTGGCTTTCTTCTAACTTTTCGATGAATTGTCTTAATGTCTCCTGGTGAGATAATACTTCGCAAACGAGAGCGCGCGATGCCGAAATCGTCGGGTACGATTGGCTGGCTTCACGTCTCCGGTAATGAAACTGATTTTTCTTTTTTGTCGCGGCGCATGAAGTCTGACGAGTGCCTCGGACGGTGCAGGCTGTCGGGGGGTCGTCCGTCGCTGGCGCCACCCCGTCCCGGGGAAGATAAAAGGGGGGGTGGGGCTGGCGGGGTCTCGCCATTGGGGAGGGGGGCTCGTTGGAATGGAGAGAGCGAATTGGAAGCATCCGGTCCTCTTCGGCTAACCCTTTCGCCCCTTCATTAATTAAAAGAGACATTGGAGCGCGCCGAAACGCGTCGAGAACTACAATGAATGCCATTCCAAGCGAAACCTTTAAATGGGCGGATCAATTGCAAAAAAAACACCCTGTCTGTTTATCATCGTTTTCGCGTGGTTTTTATCGTTTTTGGGATGCCGAGAATAGTCATTTATTGAGGAATGAGCATAATTGCGTTTTCGATATTATGTGATTTCGTTTTGAAATTCATTTATGTTCACATTTAGTGGCAGCGAGCCTAATGGTGTCATTATAACGCTATTGGCGTCAGCCATGTTTTTTTTGCTCTCCAATTAAGGGAATGAAATCTGTTGAAATTACAAAAAAATGTGTTTATTCATGGCATTAAGCCGTAATCATCGAGTAGGTCTCGTTTTCGGGATTGCTTAGTTGGGAAGACTACTGCTAAGAAGTGCTACCCTTTAATTCCTTATTTTTCCAGTTCAGGATATTTAAAAAAAATGTATTATTTGCGACCGTCCCACGGAAGACTGACCCCTTTAGTAAACGCGGGGTATTGCTTTTCCGAGCGTAAACTAAATGAGAATGGATTTCCTGCATCGTTAGACGTACTACACGGTACTTTTTTTTGATATTATTCAAGTAATCGCCTATTCCCTTCATTGCCGAAAGTGGGTCAGTTGTTGGTGCGGTGGTGTCTCCATCTCCGCTCTCTTGAGTCCTTTGGATGCGCCCTACCGCGGGGCCCGCCAGAGTTAAAACGACGACCGCCACTTTTCAATCATGCTTTTAGTCTTGCATTTCGAATCGTTTGCAGTGCCGCGCCGTGGTTGCTATTCTTGGCCATGCCTCGGCCATTTTTCCTTATAGAACCAATTGTTTGGAGTATTCGGTAAGGTAGCGGATACCTCATGTTTTCCATGATACATTTACATGCGTGGAATATTTAAAAATATCTTTTCCGAGATTGCCATTTACGTGGAATTTGGAATACTTAGGGCTTTTTTTCGACAAAGATTCCACCTGTAAACTTTCTCTTGGTCCAAATAACGAGGATACCAACCGGTCAATTTGGTTAAATTTTTATCTTAAATGGAAATAATGGCCGTGGAAATAAATCATTGGTCTTTGTGCTTAGGGTAGATAATTTAAATTATCTTATCTAGTTTTTCGACTATTATCAATTTAACTCTCGAGCTAATTTCCTATTATGTATCGCTTCTTTTAATTAAAGTTGTGTTGGTATCCTGAGTTTCATAGGAAATTTGTTCCAAGGGAAGAATGAAATTGCTTGGAAAAATTAATGGCTCAACCTTATTTAAACCGCAGCTTTTCCCACATGAAAAAGGATAGATGCCAACGATTAAATTTGTGAATACATATTTTGGTCTTCCCCTATCTCTCAGTTAGCATGTGAATATAATTTAATTATATTCAGTTTCTTTTCTTTTGTTTTTGAGCGAAATTGAAAATCATTAGCTCTCATGTATTTTCTCTTGCCAAAAGTTACAGCAAAAAATTATATCACCTCGATTAATTTTAGAGTTAACAGGCTTTGCATTGTCAAGATTTTTTCATATTTTTTCCTTGCTCGTTGAATATTTTCAGAGAAAATTTTGCACAAAGTTTGCTTTCACTGGTATATTCAGTTGCGGTGGGATATTCGACTTGAGTTCGAGGGGAGGAACGTCTCTCGAAGTGAACGGTGGCCTAGCTGGGTAATTTCTCTGCTGCGGATCAAACCTCCCGGAGCCAAAGCTATAGTTCTAGGGCTCATTTTCTGCGTGAGCCCGAAAAGGCCTTTCATGGAGTGCCTATTATGCCATCGGTTGGTCGAGAATGGGTGGACGACTTTTGTGCGGTTCTTAAGGCCGAAGACAAGATTACATGAATTTTGCCTCTACTCCCTTGCTCGTCGCTGTTTTATCTTTTAGGTTGTCTTTCTTATATGTTTTTGCGATATATATGTGAATTTTCTGAGTTGGTCCAGTCATTACAACTTCTTTCACGAGAAACATGTATATTCAGTTACTTAGGAACGTAATTTTATGAGCCTATATGACCGTTATTACACCCCCCAATAGAATTAAGTTGTTTTGGCATTTGGAATGCTTTTTGAAAGAATGAAATGTTGATCAAATTAAACGTGCATGGCATGCAGCACGGTGAACACGTCCGCATTTCATTGCATTAATTTCAGAATGTAAAAAGCATTTATCTTGTCCGGGATTCGAACCCGGTTCCCGAGGTGTCCAGTCGAGCGCTTTTGCAAGTTAAATAATTGAGGCGTCCTATTACACTCCGAAATTTCTGGAGCTTTAAATGAACAATTACCCACTATTACACTCTTAAGGATGTAATTACACTCAAAATTTTTACAATCTAAAATTGTCTCATTTTAATTAAGAGTCATCCGCTAATTGTGTATTGATGCATACTTGGCGGATGAATCCGTTAAAAGTTACTGTCGCAGCATCTCCCGCAGTTTCTTGGTACGTGCGTATTTGTTTTGAGCCGCTACGGACTACCTGGCCAATTTAGATTAGGGTCTGTCGGTTTCATTTGGAGTACATCTGGTTAACCTGCGAGGGAATGGTGGAAATCCCACCGATTTCGAGTGTGCTGCCCATCTAGGTGACAATTTTTTCGTTACTAATTTGGCAGGTTTAATCTAAATGCCGCAGATATGTGTGTCGCCATCGATCGGACGGTGCCTCCCAAATAAAGATCGGCAAATATTTATCCAGCCCTTAAACCGATGCGATTCAGATTTGGAACTCTTTCCGTCTGACCCAGTTGGTTTTTCGCTCCATTAAATCGATGGGACACCCGAGGCGGAATTTACATCGGAAAGCAATAAACATATTGTCGAGGGAAAGTGTTTGACGGGCTCGGAGTGGGGGAGGGAAATGTGGGCAGCTGCGGATCCGCATTTCTTTATCCGTTTAAATCTTTTTCGCCGCTCGTGTATTTATTTCCAATTTCGCAAAGCATCGCCAGCCACTGGGGTAGGCGTCGGTGTACGGTTTGAAGTCCTATAGCACGCTTCTCACGGAATCTAAATCAAAAAATTCCTCCCAAGCACTCCTCCTGCAGTCCTGCACCCACTCCTCCTCTCCTCAGCGAGTAAATGGGGAGGGAGGGGAATAGGACCCACCCCCTTTTCCCTTCGCCCGTTTCTTCCCCTTACCTCCCGCCACCTCAATCCCATCGCCTGGAGCCCCCTTCTTCGGCCCGCGGGCAGTGTGCCGTTGCCACGGTGCCTTCTGGCCCCTTGGGATACGGAGGTGCCACCACGGTGCATCTTGGGCATCGCAGGGGGATTTAAGAGGAGTGTGAGCATCGAAAATGACGGGAGACCGACCCTGTGATAGAGACGTGTTGATCTGTCTTTTACGCGAAATTATTGCGTTCCTTGTTCATATTTATGCATTTTTTTCGAGTTGATTTATTTGATCGACATTGAGTGGTGAGACTTAATCTCGATTTGGTTCGATATCATACCAATGTCGCCGAATCGTCCAGAGCGACGCCCCTCGAAACAAACGCCCTTCGCTGTTCTTCTCGTTGTGGTATGGCGGGTGAGGGGTGACGACACGGGGATAACTGTGCTGGCAGTTTGTCCTATGCACAGAAATCTCTCTAGCTATGACGAATTGCCCTTTGGACCCCAAAAACTGTATACTATATAAACCGGGGGGTCCCTGAGGAAAGAGATTCACAATTATCCCACCCTGCGAAACGGACTTGCATACCGTACCCTGCCGAGACGACGACCACGTCAGACCCAACCTTCTTGCCTCTGTGACTCCCCTCTTCATAACTCGAACCAGTTATTGTAAGTTGTATTGCACATTATATAGCACATCTAAATGAATGGATTTCAACATAGACCGGGTGGATATGTCACTATGACACCGTCCCACACTTCCCGTCCGTCCCCGCGGTATCCCTTCCATTCCTTTCGTTTCCTCCTCATCATTCTTCATTCTGCGTCACACCTTGTCGCCTCCTCCCAAGACTCACCAACCCCCACACCGAGCCATTCCTCACTCTCTTCGGTGGTACACATTTTCGTCACCAACATTTTTGCTCCTTCATTTAAAGATTCCTGGCATCTATTTCCTTCTCTTACTCGAGATTTCTACCCGCTACGTATTTCATTTAATTTCCCTATGAGTTTTTAAGACTCACTCCTTCGTTTCTCCATATTCCGTCACCGTTCTCCTCCAAGTATGCGAGCAATTCCATGTTTCCTCACTGCCTCGTCGATATCTTTTACTTACCTAAGATTCGCGCTCGGAAATGAGGAATCCCGTCGCCCGATTGTGTTTG
The DNA here is from genome assembly GCA_037158775.1 of Hetaerina titia. Taxonomy (NCBI): domain Eukaryota; kingdom Metazoa; phylum Arthropoda; class Insecta; order Odonata; family Calopterygidae; genus Hetaerina; species Hetaerina titia. The sequence continues at coordinate 102,946,486 of CM073772.1, read as the reverse complement.
CATCGCATTTATTGGCGGATCGACGTTCTAATGCGGAATCCCGTTCTAATCGCAGTTGGTGAGTCGCCGGAAACACCCCCGTGCCGCAGGGGTCGTAGTTTGCCACCGGCGGCCATAGTCTCCCACCCACCCCTCTTGAGCGATTGACGTGCCATACCATGTGCAAATATTTGGTGATCACCCCGCCCGTGGGAATCCAACTCGTGGCACCCCTCCACCCCCGCCAGACGCTGTGAAGTTTTCTTCTTTCTATTTTCCATATACTTCGCCTCCCCCCTCTCACCCCATGTGCCATCACCTCTTCCTTGGAATTTCTTCCCCCCCCCCTCGCCCTCCCTCACTATCTTTCCCACACCGTCAGTTTCACATCGTCACCTCTACCACGAACTCAAGCCTAAGGCACGATTCTTAGCGCACAATTTGACTCGTCTTCTTGGTCGGTCCAACACATTATTGTTCGTCTCCCCATGTTGGGTAGCATTGTTTTAACGATATATTTTTCATATGCCATTCTAAAATTAGTCGAATTTAAGTAACCGTTTCGGAATGAGAGTTCATTGGATCCCATCCCATTGTTTACCACATTGGGTATTGAATGGGATGGGATTATTTATACATTGCATTTTCTCCTGATGGAGAAAAAATTGATTCCTCGGAATCCGTGGAGTAATGCTATGCCGTGAGTAATGAAGTGCGATGCGGGGAAATGAGCCATATTTATGGATGTCCAATTTCCGTCGTACCCGTTCCACTCATTCGTGCCGGTGGCCCCTTTCGCATCACACGCCTCAAACCAGCCAGGAGTTCAGTACGCGAGAGCAAGTCTCTCATACTGGAGAAATGTTCCCTCCCGTTCTTGCTTTCAATCACAGAGTCACGTTTCAGTGTTCTCTTCTATATGCTCCTCCTCCATACCTAGGCTCAATCATGACGGTGTATTAGTTTTTCGATGGAATTATTAATATTATTAATAGTTGCCATGTATTCTCTATGCACTGTTATGGATTATTATGTGACCCGCTAGGTCCCTCGCATCCCTTTAGACACAGCTGATTTATATGAGGTTTTATTGCTTGGGGTTAACTGAATTCCTATGTCTCTATGCTAGACGCAGTTATTTCGTTTGTTCAATTTGTCTGTATCCTTTTACTTCTCCGAAAACATTACATTTATTATATGATTCTGGCAGCATCAGGTTCTATGGCAATGTCATCTTTGTTTTTCACTCTCGGCATGCTTTCTACGATGTTTTTTGGCTGATATACGTATCACTCGAATGCCTAATGTCAATGCTACCTTGACTCAATTGCGCCGTTGTGCATATTTTCGATGCCAACATTTTTATCGTTCCGTTTATTTAAGAGCGTAAGTATCAGAACAATGGAATTGAATTTCTGTTAATTCCTGCTCGTTCAAAATGTGGGTGATAATTTTTTAACTTACTGGTGGAATTTATTTAGTTGTTTAAGAATTCTAATTCACTCATATTGTTTATTTCCAGGATAAAAAATAGGTAATTTCACGTTATCGATTAATCTTATGACTATCTCAAACTTGGGTTCGCTTCCATTTTGTTATTGTCCATCGGAATATTCCAACTGATGCATTTTGTAAAGCACTTTCCGTGATAGATGACGTATAACAGAGCATTTATGTGTCACAATCTTTTCTCTTTCTTTGCCTACTTACCTGGGTTTCATAAATACTGGTCGTCGAGTACTCCTCGCCCCTTTCCTCCTCTGCCCCTCCCCCACCCCCTACAACTCGTGCACCCTCCCTCACCCGTGGCCTCTACGGGCTTCTTCCTCCGCGTGCCATCTTCCTAGCATGCCTCAGTCCAGTCAAAAGTCCGACTGAGAAGTGTCAGTGTCGACTCCTTCTCCACCCATGTGGATTCCATGGCTCTTTACGTCGCAGGTACGGCCTCGTAACCCTCGCCCGCCTCTCCCCACCCTCGCCCACCCTCCGGCGTCGCCGACCTCCCTCCGACTGCCGGCTTGTGAGTGCAAGTAGATAGGTATAAGTGGGAAGATCCCATCATATCTCCCCATCTTTTCCGATGGGCGTGCGTCATCACGGGTACCGTCGCAGCCTCCGCTTCCTCTCAGGGGACAAGCCTCGGGGCAGTCGATCCAGATTTTTCTGCGGTTTCTCCTTGGATTACACGTGCAGTACACTCGTGGAAAAAATTTAGCGAATTCACGGCCGCGATGTCACAGTGGTGGACTCTTTGGATCAAATGGGACATGGTGCTTCTCTCAACGAAAAAAAAGGAAAATATTCGTACCTTCGTACCTTGGGTCAGGGGTCCGTTGTCGGAATCCGGTCAGCCGTGCAGTTCGATTTCGTCCTCCATGAAGGGCCCTAGAAAGGTTCCTCTTGACAAAAAGTCTTTCACCGGCTCTCACCAGCAGTTCATCCTTGCCGCATACTGGCACATCTAGTGGACTGTATGGAATTGTGGATCAAAAGGTTTCTCAATCTCTCGATTCGAGCCTTGGAAAAATTCTCGAAGACGTGAATAGTTGTCGCCCTATATGTCGCGCGGATACATTGCAGAGCTTTCCTCTCTCCCCCCACTCTCCATCGGCGTTCCGCTTTCTTTTTTCTTCTCCCCATCCACTTTCGTCTCCCCCTCTCTTCGTTTCTCCACGTGCGCGTGCACGCTTTCGCTTCGTTGTAGTTCTGCTTCCCATGGCAGTGTCGCGGGGGTAAGGCTCGATGATGCTTTATATGGGCTCTCGGAGTTTTTAGTACGTTGCTCTTGGAATATCGCTTTGGCGCTACTTTTTTATTGCATGAAATACCTTTTTTGCGACTATTTGATATTTTTGTATACATTGTCATGGATTATTTTTTTTCCATCGCAATTCACTTAAAATAAAATCGATTTCGTTTTTCATTGCCAATAATTACTTTTCTATAACTTCAGCGGCATTTGGCGTTTCTTCTTGATTAGCAGTTTTGGTATTAGCGGTGTTTGGCTCTTTCGGGAGTTCGACGGACTAGATAATGTCACATCGGAAGCTCCGAGCTGCATAACTGTCCCTTTGACTACGCGACGGCGGATGTCCGAGGCGGCGAGGTTCACCGGCGACCGCTTTTCCTGTCGTGCTTACAAGGTTGAGTGACTCCAGTTAATCCGCTATCTTCCCTGTAATAGAGGCGATATTTTTAAAGGCACTCCCAGTCCTTGCGTGCTGCATTGCTGCTCCTTCGAACGCAAGACTGTGTGAATTCTATGGCAGGTAAAAATGTTCGATACAGTTTTGGTGGTGTTGCGCAAATTCTTAACCCGGCGAGTAACCTAGGCGGGAAGGATGCTGCTATGCGTCCGAGAGCGTCTTAGTTCGAAGAGAGGGCCGGTGTGTAAAATTGTCATTTTTAATTGCCTCCGAAAATAGCCAGGTTTTCGTCTTGTATAAGGGATTATAAACGAAAAAAACAGCAGGGACAGTTGGAAACGCTCCAGCTCCAAGTGGAGGAAAGCCCAAGCGGGCATGCATTGAACCCGCAACCTCTGGGTCCGCCGGCGAGGATTTCACCCGACGACCGCCGTGGTTGTTTTTCTGTTTCTGAGATTAGATAAGTGCCAATCGTCCCCATTCCGAAGTGCCTGCAGATGTCGGCGGCGACGTGGGTCACGGCCTCCATGGCACCCGCCTCCCGCCACACCACCCAAAGGATGGAGGTGCGTCCATCCGTAGACCGGTTCCTCGCCCTGAGGCGGCCCTAGGCATCGGCGGTGTGCGATGAGGGGTACTCGTGGGTGCCTCCACCCCTCGCACAACTCGCGGATCGCGGGCGGGCGCCTCCCCGATCCCCCCCCCCCGCACCGTCCTATTCCTTGCCTCATCGACGCTGTCTGCTCCATTTTTTTATCCTTTCTCTCTCTTTCGTATCCCGTGTCCTCACATTCCCTCACCCCCTTGCAGGAGAAATAAAAGGCCTGGCCGAACCCCCTTTGCTTTTTGCGTATCTTATGGGGGGGGGGGGTTGTTTCCACGGAATGGTTTCGGGGGAATCGCTCAGGGGCAAGGGAGAAAGGTGTAGACGCTACCTGCGTGCGGTAGGTGGACTTTTTTACGGTGGCTTAGGTGGAATGGCGCCGCGGAGGCGTTCTTCACCCCTCCCAGAGAGAAGGGATTGGGGGGTGGGAGTGATGCACGGACCCTACCCTTCCACTCCGCGCGCTTCCTTTACGGCGCTCTCCCCTATTCCGCCAGACCACCCGCATCCAGTGGGGTGGTGGTGCTGGACGTGTCGTGGGGGTATCATCGGTGATGCGCGAACTGCGTGCCCCTTATTGCCCCTCGGTGGTTTTACGCTCCTCAGAAACGCAACGATGGGAAAATCCTGCCTCAGCAAAGGGAAAGGAGTCCAAGGAATGGTGAAAGACGGAGCTGGACTACGCTACTTGTTTAGACACGTGCAATCTTTGCCGGCATTGGGCGGATTTCATACCCCTGTGCCTAAGGTTTTACGTCTGAAAAAATTAAATGAATTAATTAGTAATTTTAAAGGATGGTAAAATTGTTTAAAACACGACATTTTAGAACTGCACATTGCCGTTTTTAATATTTATGTATTTGTTAAATATGTGTTTCAGGAGTATTTTAATCTGAGAATTGGTTTACTGTAGCCCTCCATTCTTTTCTCATCATCGTAATCAGTATTTCAATTTTGAGGTGATTTCCTGCAGTTTTCCACTATTCTCTGCCCAGTTGTTAAATCCCTCACCTTTTAGAGCTATTTCGCTTTACATCCCTCTCTCAATTTGTCCTTTGTACCATCTACCTGTCACTTGGTTTTCCTCACGGGATCTTCCCTTCCATTTTCCCTTCTATTATCTTAATCACAAGTAGTCAATTCAGTTGTCTTTAGCTGTAACATTCAGTTGTCTATCTTCTGGCTTGTAAACTCTGCCCGGCCTTTTACATACTATAGGCCAATGTTCCTTACCCCTGAACCTCAGGATAAATAATCGTGCCTCGTGCAATCCCTCCTCCCCGTCTCCGGTCTCCCCATCCCAAAGCATGCCTCCCATCACAACACCCCCTTCAACCAGGGTTAGTGTTAGTGTTTCTGTTTATATACTGGCGTCCATATATATATATATATATATATATATATATATATATATACACACACACATACACACGTAATTACATCCTTAGACATACCTGCAGACCTTACTTCAGTTTTTTGAAAGATGGTTCGTCCGACCTGTCTCCTTCACGCGATTCCACCTGCCCCCTATCCCCGGAGCATTTATTTCTTCCCGTCATCCACCTTGGGATAATCGTTGTTTTCTCGGTGGCGGAAAAACCTTCCCCGCCCACTGTTGCGTCGAGGGGGGTCCTTTCCCCTCCCTCCACCCTTGGGGGTAGAAAGCGTGAGGATCGTCTTTGAGTTCTCCTGACTGATGCCCTCCTTTTTCGTCCGCAGCAGCGAGTGCCAACCCCCTCCCCTCATCATCATCGAACTCCTCGTCCTCTCCCCCCACTCGGCCTCCTCTTTTCTTCCAACACTCCCCCTTCCCTCTTGTTCTTTTTCCGTTTCTTGCGCTGAGAGAGCGTAACTCTGGCCTGCGGTTTTCCCCTCGTCTCCTCCTCATCATCATCATCCCCTTCTTCCCTTTGTCCCCCTGGCTGTTGAGACACAACTTCCATTCTTCCTCCCTCCTTCCGTTTCCTTCCCGTGTGACCATACACATCTAATAAATTTCGCCCTCTCTCCCTCGGACGGCAGCGGCGCGCATCCCTCGTGGTTGGGTGGTCGCCGGGCACTCTTCTTCCCCCGCCCTCTGCCTTCTCTTCCTGTTCCCTTCGCCCGTACTCTCCTCGTGAAATCCCTCCCGCGTTCATTTTTGTTTCTTGGCTGGCAAGACCAGTTCTCGTAGGTGTCTTCTTCAAATCCCTATGAAACTTGGCGATCATTAAAGGCGGACGAAAAACTCTGCCCTCCGCTGGTCCTTCGGGTTAGTCCGACGGCATGCGTGTCCTCGGACAAGTTCCTGCCCATGAGTCGGAATCCTACATTGACGATGGACGCATTTTGCTGTCTGGAATTATTCCAAGGTATAGAAGGGACGCAGAGGGTAATGCAAGTAACATCGAGTCTGCCCTTCGGGTCCTTCATCCTTCTCATAAAATATTCGTGTGATGTTGTCCAATCGTCCTTTTGAAGGTGAAATTATCGTCGAGTTGGAATTTCTGGTCACCCATCATAAATATTGATTAAGGGTGTCACGGTAGCTTGGTAATTTTCTCCTTCGATATGGGTATGTGACTGTTAATGAGGCGTTATTGCCTAATATTAAACAGATGTGTAGTGGAATGATCTACTGGTTCCCTTGTCACTCAATACCATAGATTCACTTATCGACGACAATGATCGGATACTTAAGTTAGAGTTCAGTGTAATCCTATGTCCTTTAAATTGTCTCGCCAATTGATTTTCCCGAATGAAAACCTTGCTGCATTTTTGGTGCGTTTTTCATCGATTCTCCGCAGTTTCTCACCCTTGGAATTCTCGAGCCCTCTCCCTATGTTCTCCTCTCTATACTCCTCCGTTTTCCCTTTGACTCAGTATTCCACACGATGATCCACATCAGACTCTACATCCGTTGCCCTATGATATTATCACTGACGGCTGTCTCTCTGTGAAAGGCATGCTTTAGCTGGATTCTTAAAGCAATGCCTTAGTTTTGAAAACAATTCTGCGGAATATTTGACGCATCTCGCACCACACGGAGACTATTTTCGACTCCGCATCCTCTCTCTTTATTTCATCCAACATGACTTCTATTTTCCTTCACCTCCCCATTCTCCAGCTCCTCTCCAGCTCACCCATTACTCCTGCTTGCACTCGTACATGCCCTATTTGGATTTCACCGAACAACCGTATTTCTTCCAATATACCGCCATCCATTATCTGTTTATGCTAGGAAATACGTTTTAGTATTTCATGTTTTTGACTCCTAAGGGTGTAAATAAGCGCGTTCTGGCGTGCGGCACCGGGTTTCCCCCCCTTAAACCAGAGAGAGAGAGAGAAAGAAAACACATGTAGCCTCCCTCGTCGGTGGCGAGCGCCTCCTTTCGGCACCCTTCTACGACGACGAGCGTCACCTCCGTCTCCCTCGTGAAAAAATTCACTCTCCTCGATAAGACGTTCTCTCTTTTGCCTCCATCTTCTTTCCTCTGCGGAGGGTTGCTTCTTTTTATTTCGAATGATTTTGTGTCGATTATTTCCCCCGAAACTCGCTTTTTTCCTCCCACGGGATGGCTGTAAAACGCATCACGGTAACTTCTCTTGGATACGCCTAATAAAGGATCGATAAAAGTTGCGCCATGGTGGGTAGATCACTTTGCTGATGAACAATTATTTCCCACCGGGTCCCATTCCTTATGGAAATAATCAATCAACGTTGTACTGTGCTGTTAACGGGCTATCAACTTTGTCTGGTTTGCCAAGGGGATCACATGGAAAGGGTTCCATTTCCGCCTAATGTCGTTTGTCTTTTCATTCTGAGACACGAAAAAGGGTGCGAACTTCATTGCGTGCTGCAGTGGGGAATATTGTGTGGAAAGGGAAGATGTGTTTTCTGGTGCTCATTTTCCCACCTCCTTAGATAATCTAATCGAACCTCCAGATCGCTGCAAATGGCGGAAACGTAAACCCTTTCTTGTAACTTGCGACAGTGCATACTCCCTCCCCCGTCCACGCAACTCCAAGGCCTTCTTTTCGGTGTTCATTTGGCTTGTCATTGGGTGGTTATCTCCTTTGTCATCTGCAAAGGTTCCCCCGTTCTGAAGAGACGTCCGTTTTGTTAGTAACCCGATTTTTGTTTGGTCATGTCTATAATGCCCCTTTATAGCAGTACCGTTTACTAAGCAGATATGTGTGGAATTATGGTCATGAAGCAAGATGCCTCTTTGCTGGACTCCGGACCCCTCTCATAATAACTGGAATATATTATATTTTTAGTTTCCTTTCTCGAATATCACGCTTAGCATACATAATAAGTTATCGTTCCCATTTCCTTAAATTAACTTGATAGTAAACCACAGCGAATTACGTGTTCGGTTTTCATTCTTAAAGTTCAAAAGGCCATGTTTAAAGTGTGGTCCTCAGTCGGCATGTTTGGTACTTTGGTATGGTGTGGCTATTGAGTTGAAATCCCACTTTTATTCAGGGCCTGTCTGCCATTCTTAAATTCATTAAAACCGAGGAACGACCGGAAATGGAAAAAATATTGGAAATCCATGGAATTGAGCGGAAGCACTTCAAATTTCGAGGAGTTAGTATCCTTGAACTGGAAAAAAAATCGATGGACTTGTCAGGAAAAAAGGTGAACATGATTTCTTCGTTTAACTTGAAATCTTAATTAATCTTCGTTTAAATCATCTTTTGAAATTAGCGGCTTTCAATGTGTTGTGTATTGCGCCAAAGTCAAGAATTGCGCAGATCACTTACGTGTATGTGTAAATTTAAGAGGTAATCGTGCACTTCGGGTTAGCCGAGGGTCCAGCTACGAAGCAATTGTCTGCATACCGACGCTGCCCTACTACTGGCATGTAATAATCGTGTGGTACTTCTCTGCTTGAGATTATCGCGATAAATTCGAGACGAATGACTTTTTTCACTAGCACTGGGTGCCTGCTGATATTTTTCTACATTATCATTTGTTTGCGAAATTGTAATATTTTCTGAATTTCGGCTAAAAGAAAAGGAAAAAAAAGATGGCAAGGGTGGGTCAAAATTCATCTAGTTGACTAAAAACGTTAAAGCCTCCTCTATAGAGCCACCAAACCATAAGCGAGACAATCAATTCCTCCACCGTACGCGAAATTGTAATTTTATTGAGCTATTTGGGTTTCAAAAATATTTTTAATTTTTTTTATTTTCAGAAGGATACCCTTGCTGCGAGGAAAATGTTCAAATGGAAGTGTGCATATTCCGAGAAGATAATTACCGATTGCCCGTCGATGTTTGAACGTGGCATTGACAAAGTGGGCTTGTTTGCTTCTCCGAGAGTTCAAAGAAATGTGCTTTAAACATTTTGAGAGAAATGTAACAGTGAAGGGAGGGATTCTATCGACTCCAAACACCTAAGGTTTTTCTTAGAGAATGAATTATTACTTATGATGATAGAGACCAGTTTGATTTATTTCAAGTAAATTCTTGTGAATTATAGTGGACGATACTGCGCCATAATATAAGGGTAGCCATCTGTTGTGGCCTGGAAGGAACCGTACTTTTTATCATGAATTGCAGTCTCAGTTCCCGTTAGTCGGGATGAAACATTTCTCCGATTAACTCCACATTTTTTATCTGGGAGAAAAATGGTTGCTATCCATATTTGTGAAGCCAAATATCCTGTGTAATGAATGCCCATGTCATTTGAAACCATAATTAAGAATTCTTTCCGGGGCTTCTACGTATAACGTGCCTCGTGCTCCTTCCCGCCTAAGCTGAATTTGTTCTGGGGGGAGGGGGGAAGGGGGAAAGTCGTTTCGGCCGTTGCTGGTTTTTAAGTAGACTCTAATTTCTCTTTCTTTGTTTTCCATCACTCGGTTGGAGTTTCTTCGCGTGAATCCTTAAATTGAATATAATTTAAGCCGCTTTAAACGAAATATAACCTTATCTTCCATTGTGATGTAGCATTTTCACCTTTCCGTCAATCTTCCCGCCATCTTTGGCTTTTGCCATCGCATGGATTCTTGTCGTTGCATATACACATTAAAAATTTTCTGTATTCACATTAAAAAATAATATTCTCTCATCATCGTTATAAATCCCTCTCGTGAGAAACGGACTCAACATACACGTGTGTAAAGTAAACGGACTCAGGGTACACTTGTGGACCCAAAATTTCTTCTAAATGATCAATTCTACGGTCAGGTATACGAATCTTGAATGACGACAGATATGTGCCTCATTCGAGGGAAGAATGAGCTGCCATTCACTCCACTGCACCCTTTGTGCTGTGTTAACTCGTTGAGCACGAATGAATACGAACGCACCTGGTGAACGCTCCTGGTCCACTTTCCATTGCCCCCTCTCCCTTCTGTCCCCTCGATAGCCCTTTAGATTCGACCTCTGTGATGAATTTCGTTTCATTCCCATCCGTCTACTTCCTCCGCCAACTTCAACACCCACCCTTTCCTCTCACTTTCTTTCGCCTCAACTCAATTCCCCCGTCCCTCGCCGTCACGTCCTTCCCCCTGCGTTCACGAAGTCCCCCATATCTTCTCTTCCTGCGGAACGTAAGCCCAAGGTGGGTGGCCCAAGTAGGGCAAGGCGTGAGAGACAGTCGTCAAAATCGTCACGCATCATCTGCAAGCGACCCAATTCCAAATTTTATGAGAGCTGTAGGATGTATGGTTCCTTAGTTAGTAGAAGGAAATTTTTATATATCCCTATATCCCTTGTAGTAGTCAAATTATTTCTTTTCGTGCGTATCCTCACATCCGACAAAAGGAAATCATTGAGAAATTTTGCAAGTTTCGAACCGTAATGGAATGAACGGGCACCTCGGATTGTAATTTCTCCGCCGTCACTAAACAAAAGAAAGAGAGTCGGAAAAAATTCCGCGTAGTGATTGAATTAAATAGAAATGAACTAAGGAAATTATTGTGGCCTCGGTGCGAGGGAGGAGGCGAGCGACCGGTAACGAAGCGGCGGTTCGAATTAAGTCGTGTGTTTACAAGTAGAAATCGTTTCTTCAATTGTCGTCGGGTGCGAAACTTATTGAGAAATGGGATATTTTCGGGCATCAGCTTTTCCCATTCTCATCATGCTTGCGATAATATTGCAGCATTTTTTCTTGGTTGAATAATATAAATTCAAGAAAATGGTTCTACAAATATTGCTTAAGTCTCGGGACGAAAAATTAAAACTGCGTCAGTGTTTTTTATGCTGTTACTTTCGTGTTGAATTCACCACGCTTGCGTTGAAAGGGTGAATCGGATGCCAAGCACATTGTTTTAATAGTTTTTTTATGACTTCTTGAAAGGGGACATAGCTAAGTGTATGTACGTATATATTCTATACTGTGTTTTAATGAACATTAAAAGGGTAGTCAGCCGAGTGCGGAGCCCGCTCTCTCATCAATTTATCTAAATTTCAATATCTTGCGGAGGGCTCCTCTCATTTCAAATCTTTTCATTTTTTCCTTATAGTTGATCAGAGAATCATTCTATGTTTGCCAGTATTAGATGGCGCACTCATTTGGAACTTATATTTTATTATGCATCAAAATAAGCCAATGTTGTCCTATTGGAATTGAAGGAGGTCATTTGGGTGCGTTTCGAACTTTGTTTAATACTGTTCCATTTCATTTTGAAAAGGGAGAAATACGCGCGCGAGTAGCTATTCTAGAAGCACTATTGATGGTGATTTTTTTCTGTTAGCAATCGTTCCGGTAGCATTTTGTAATATTATCACGATATGAATTTTTCATCCATGTGAATATATTTTTCGTTGTAGTTAATCGTCGGTTGAGTTTTTATAAATATCCAGGTTATTCCATCGGGGTTTCGTTATTTTCTTCCTTGGTGGTATGCCATTGCCATCTTTTACTAAAATATTTCTCCAACGATTTTAGTAATAGTCGGCCATTTTTCATTAACATCAGCGATCCCTTTATGAGCCCTTAATAAGCCGCTTTCTATCTAAAATTGTTCTAATTTTCTTACGCCATGTCTGCTATGATGCATGAAAATTTTAAAAGAATGTTTCCCTTTCTTCCCACTCTGAATGCATCAAAATTAAACTTGGCTCTGCTTGGTTGATATTGCATCACGTATCATAGCTCGAAATGGAATTACCGTTCAAGCAAACGGAGGGAGGGGGGATTTCCAGCGACGTCGTAAGCATTTTACAATTGTTTCCGCGGACGCGGTTCCTGCGGAAAATTCCTGGGTTAGGACGGTTAAGTTTCGTTAATTCGTGTAACGAATCATAGCCCAATGAAGCAAAAGACTGGGAGGCTAAAAAAGAAAAGATTTTTAAAAGAAAAGTGCGGAGAACTCGTTCGTGTTTCACTCAAGGTTTTGTCCGCAACGCGGCGCCACCTACCCGTCCACGTATTTCCCGCATTAAAATCCTCAAAGGCGAGCAGTGTAATGGGTGGGGGAGAGAGGGCGAAGGCGTTGGGGGGGGGCGAATAAATAAACGAGCGGGAATGAAGGAAGGAATGCAGCTGCGCGAAAAATAAAAGACAAGCGAGGTGCGCTCATCCGAGTGCTAATTGACCAGTTTGGATTCCCGAAGGGGGGCAAGGGGTGGGGGTTGCACTCATCCATCCATTTGGGTCTTACCTATCTATTTTTCGTTTTCACCCCTCCCCCCCTGCTTTCTTCTTATCCCCCTCGGTTTCCCCAATCCTTTTTTAGCCACCTGGATTGCTCTTCCTTAATGCCCTGTGTACTGCTACCTACGATACAATTGGCTTGGTGCTCAGCCACATGGCATGAAATTCGATTATACTAAAACAATATTTCTCCTCATTAAAATTATTTAACACATTATGTATTGTGATTATTAGAGAAATATTCAATGATATTTTTTCCATGCCTTTCGGCAGTGCTCAGCAGTTTAGCGGTCGTCTGCAAATTGGCCTCTCGTCGCTTCTTAGTACCTGCCTGCCCTGTAGGAACGTGCCCATCCAGTAGCTTGATAATTCATCTATTTACTTCGAAAATCATATCGTTTCTTCTATTAAACATGCTCTTATATTTACACAAATAAACCAATTTGTCCGCATCAACTGTATTATTTCCCTGCTAATTATTGCTTTTCTCTCTTTCTAGGTAAGGATACTTCACCCGATCGCTCCGTCGTCCCAAGTTTTGTCTTCGTCCTGTAAAGTGGAAAAAGAGTATCGTTTCTGTTATTATTCATATTCTACCGGTTAAGGTAGGTTTAGGTCGGGGGCAGCCTGTACAACGGTACGGCGATGCCTTTTATTGCCTCTCCTAACAAAACACTAACTGAAAGCGACATTCTATCTACTTTTATTTCGTTCAAATTACTGATTTTATCCTTACCCCTTTCTAGCTTGCCTAGCATTCTTCCCTTTATCATGGTTTTCGTCATACCATTGCTCTGCATTCGTCTTTACTGCCTACTTATCTATATTTACTACCTATCTATCTATTATAGAAATGGTGAACGCGAACCACATATTTACTACCTATCTATCCCCCAACACTCCCCTTTCCTCGCTCACCATGCCTAGCACTTCTTCATTTGTCTTACTTTCTGTCCACTTCACTTTTTCCGTCCTTCTCAACACCCATATTGCAAAATCCTTTAATTTACGTGTATCATCCTGTTTCAACGACACATTTTTGCGCCGTACAAAACTACGCTCCATGTCAAAGTTTTTAAGAGTCTTTTCTTAACATTCTTATTCAACATTCCTGCCATCAATGTCCTCTACCTAGTGAAAGCTTCTTTCATTAACGTAAAGTTTCCTCATATGACTGTCTTACTTCGACCATTTTGGTCCATCACACTTCAGAGATTCGTAAACTGTTCAACCAGCCAAAGTTTATGCATTCAAATGTTGATATTTAAATTAGTTAACCTTGTTCTTGAAAACTGCGAAGTCTTTGTATGTATTGATTGTCATTCCATACCTATCGCACTGAATTTCCAGTGCGCTGTGCAGTGCTTGCAAACCCCTGGCTGACTGACGAACTAAAGGTTGATATCCTAAAATCTAATGTTTTTTTTAAATTTATGAGTGAATTATGATTTTGGTTTCTGTCTACAGTTCTTCCCATACCTCTTTAACCATTTCTCTCGCGGATAGGTTGGCCATCTCACGTGATGGTTTACACCCCTGTCTTCCTCTTTTCCCTAAGACTGCCCGTCTCAGCTGCCCATCCACAACTTAGCAGTCTGACACATGGAAAAAGTGTCCTTTGCCTCCAATACATTATCAATTAATTGTATACAGTTCACTCCATGAAACGCCTTTTTCAAATCTAAGAAACAGGCAAATACCTCCTGATGGCATCCTTATGTTCCTCTCTATTAGTGCTGCTATCTTCACGCGTCTCTCTCCTTCCTAAACCCAAACCGATCATATCTTAGTAATCATTTACGCTGCTCTCTCCACCCTCTTGTTGATGATTCTGAGAACCACTTTAGCTGCTTGTGAAATCAAACTGACGTATTGTTCTGTAATCCTCGCATGATGTAGCCTTTACCTTTTTGGGAATAGGAACTAACACTGATCTCGCAAAGTATTCCGGCCAGTTACCTCCCTCATAATTACTGCGAATCAGTCTATTTTTCGTCTTTCTCCCACATTTTCCTAAACCATTTAGTAGTTCCGCGGGGATGTTATTTACCCCCAACGCCCTATTTGATTTAAATTTTCTTAATGCCCTTTATATCTCACCGTCGATACAAGCCTAGACATTAGCAATTTCCACCTACGTCACCTCTATGTCCAAGCGTGCTGGCCTAACATCTTCAGGAAAATTTCCTCAAAATAATCTTTCTATTGCCCTTTATTCTTCTCATGTTAAAGTAATAAGAATCGTGACTTTTTTTAATAGATTACATTTATTTTCCATTCTTACTTCCTTGTAGATATTTCACATTTTGTACAGTTGACCCATTTCGTTGCTATTTTTATAATTTTTCCATAGTTGAAACTATTAGTTAATTTTTTGATTACTATCTACCTTTGGACCTAGTATATCGCCACGAGGCACTTTCCTACGCTATCATAAATGAAGTGTAGCAATCAATCACGTAGTTACCCCGTCCCTTATGTAATGTACATCTGCCATGAACCACTTTGTAATAATATTTTGATGAAAAATATCAGTTAGGTGTATATTCACATTTTAAAACATCGGTGGTAGTATTTTTATCTCGCGGGGAGGAACTTGATCGAATTGTACAATTTCCATTTTTATATAAATAAATCATATCACCTTCGTTTCAAGAATAAGGAGAATTTTCTGCGGAGGAGACAACACGTAGCTTAGCTGTCGGGATGCATGACTGTACGCATGTAGACTGGGGCGAACTCCTCCCTGATCTCCCTTCCCTCCCTCGGCGTTCCCCTCCATTCATTCCTCTCCGCTCCCGCCTCCTCCTTCCCCGTCGCATCTTCCCCAGGGTGCGCGCTGTGATTGTTGTGTGAATGTGCGTTTCCAAGGGGGAGGGGGGCCGCAGTAGCAGGTGTGCGTGTGTACGCTGGGAATTGTGGGCCGAGTGAAAGAAGGACCGGCCGGCCAGGGGGACGACGGAGGAGAGGGGGGCGCTCAGTTGGCGGGAGGGGGGCGGTGCATTGGCCGGGGGGGGGCAGGGGTCGGGGTTAGGGCGGGAAGGGGTGGGTTTGGGGTTTTCGGCGCCCCCCCTCCTGTTCCTCCCCCCCGAGGGCGTGCGGGTTTGGTGCGTACTGCTGTTGGAAGGGGAGGGATTGGGTAAGGCTTGGGGAAGTGGATAGGGAGGTTTCGGAGGTTGAACACACACACACGCTGTACGCGAATGCCCTGTGGGATTTGGTGGGGATGAGGGGAAAGGGGGGTTGTGCGCCGTGGCCGGATGGAAGGGGGAGGGTTGCTTGTGGGTGTCCGGAGTGAGAAGGTGGACGGCGAGTTGGTGTGTGTGTGTGTGCCTCGATGGGCGATAGGGAATTCCTCCCTTGTGGTCAACTCGATCGATTCGGATCACGCCTTCCTCGCTTCAATGATCACTCCCCTTCCCTACACATGCACGTACGTCCGCTCACGAATTGTGCTTGTATCTCAGTTCTTCTTGCCTCGTCTTTTTCGTTTTCCCTCCCTCCCCCCCTGGACGCCATCTCCAATTCCAACGGAGTGGGGAAATAGGCGAAGCACTTCATCGACGGAGGCTGGCTCGAGTGCATCGAGTGCCCAGAAGCGCAGCCTCCCTTGGGGCCTTCGACCTCCCAACGCGAAATTCGCACTTTGATGGCGTAATCGGTAGATCGTCCGCTGCTGCATAGAACGTCGACTGCTTCAAAATGATGCGGTAGTTAAATTAAATTACTAGTAGAAATATTATTTGTAGAAGTGACGGATCTGGAGGGATGAACCAAGCGGGCGTTCTGGGCAGGACCTTCATGTCTTAAGGAATTTTTAGGCTTTAAATTCAATAATACAGTCGTACATGCATTTAGTGTGTGCATTTCTAGGGTTTAAATTCAATTACGGACAAACAGAAAATTTCAGAAAAAATGTCTTGTATCTTTGTTAGGTCGGAAACTACTGAAACTAGAAGTTTGCCTAGCAAATTCTATCAAAGAGACACTCCAATTTGAACAGTGTTGAGGATTTGTGCGTTCGTCGAGGAATTCTATTACTCTGGATTGGTGTGTTTTTCAGAAATTTACCTCTCATCATGTTATACCGCTGTGGTCACTAACAATGAAATGTCCCAAATTTTATTAACACATTCGGCGAACGAGATTAAAAACGAGAGCGAAGCCGTAATTGGCGGGTTCGAGTGCTTGTTTTTCTATCACACGATACTCCGCCGTTTAATATTAGTCAGTGGTCTTTGCTGCCCTTTTCATTTATTGGTAATCTTAACTGAGACCACATCTCCCACGATTCTTCTCACTCTTTGCTTATTCTCCAAATGCGTAGCTCCAAATGTGCATCGCATTTGTCTAATTTTGTTTACGCTTGCTGCTTCCATCCAAAGCTATAATCTAATGTTTTCATTATTAAGATCACGTGAGTCCTCTACGTACGTCGCCCGGTGACATCCACCGGCGCAGGTTGCGAAATGGCAACCAATCACAGTCCGAATTCGCATCTTTGGCGAATTGGGACGCAGCCCGTGTAGGGCGCGACCAGCAGGTGAACCTTCCCCTCCTTCGCTGCCAGACGTGCACCCCACTGGGTCGCCCGACCCCCCTTGGTGCTGCTGCGTATTAATCAGGCGCCGGCAAGTTACGGCACGAGTGTTTGGTCAGCCTCCGTTGCCCTCGCGTCGTTGATTGGCTCTTGTTTTATTTGCGACTTCTCCGGATGACCAGAGCACGCGGCCCAAAAGGCCCCCATGACCTCCGAGCGTCCTCCCCCCCGAGACGTACATCCCTTTTCTCGCTGGTTTCGTTTTGCACATACCATTAATATCCAACCTTAAACCCGATGATGTGGAGTGACAAGTGTTGTGGGCGGAATTAGTATCTTGGGACTGTAATTTAAGATGCCAAATTTTTTTATTCAAAGTGTTGGAGAAGAGATAAATTTTAAATGGCTTAATACGCCTCCAGTTATTTTATCATTTGGTTTTTCTGATGAAATGTTGTATTTTAGTTCAATTCCTGCATAATTCATTCATGTATTCGCACTGAAATTAAGTCACGGCCCAAGGTTGATCGTGTTTGTCACTGGGAAACTCTTTCTATCAGGTTTATTTCATTTGCACTGACTTAACCCTAGATGCTTCTTTCGCCTTGGTCACGTTATTACACATCATCGCACACACACTTCTGTCCCAGAGACTTCTTGCCTATTTTTATTTTGTGGAAATTGCCAATTTTTATTAATCATGATATTCCACCATATCACGCCTGAAACGTCTCTTTTTACTTCTTGCCAAGCCTTCGGCCACTTTCATCCACGTGACTATTTTAGTCTACTCTGCTTCCTCTCTAACTCAATCTCTAGGTCTTCGCTCTTTCCCTTTCTCGCAATATTTTGGTCCTTCGATTTTCATTCATTCTATTGACTTTAGCAGAAGTCATCGTAATCTTCCATGCAGGTTTTATTTCTGGTGTATCTCACTCTTTCGTAACTCACTACGTAAATCCTCATCCTTTTCACTATATTTTTACTAAATACGTTCATAAATCGATATAATTTCCCCGCAATGCACCAAAAAGGTGTGTGTCAGGGGGTTCAAGCACCAGGTGGGAAGGGTAAGTGATAGGGAGTATATGGAAGAGGAAGGGAAAAGGGTAAAATATTCTAATAACGTGCAAATTTGTATTCCATACATCTCCACTCATCCGCCGTAGTTAGTTGACATTTGAGGGTATTCAAAGTTTCGACGGGTTAAATATACAGCCATTTGCCTTTTTGATAATTATGGGAATATAATAAATTGGTGGGGAATTTGTGGACGCCAATGTACACTGCGTGTGTGTAAAAGTATCCTCATTTTATTTCCGCCCGCTCCGCTCTCCTCTCCGCTTTTTGAATCGGGTTTTCTCCTAGGAGTGCAAGGTTTGTATAAAAAGTATCGGTAACAATTATTTCCAGATGTGTACGTAAAATTGCTTAATTCAGACCATCGGTTAAGTGTGCGCATGATCGCAGATCGTATTGGATAATATGATAAGATGACAGTGCACCCCACTATCACCGAAAAATTGGCGATTCGAAGCATCTGCGCTAAACTCTTTCCGACGGTTTTGACGGACGACCAGGAGAAGGGTCGAGTGTCTGCTTGCGAAGACCTCCTGCATCGGCATCGTGACGATTCCCTTACAGTCCCGACTTGGCACCAATAGGCAATATTCTATTCCCAGAAGTGAAATCCTCCCTCAAAGGACACCACCGTGGGACCCTAAGTGCCGTCAAAGAAGCGTACTGTATTACCCTTGAGTACCTTCCGGAATCCGCCTACAAGGGAGCCTTCGAGTCGTGCAAAAGACGCTATCAAAAGTGTGTCTACGCTCGAGGGATGTATTTTGAAGAATTTTGAGGCATAGTAGCAATATCTGAAATAAAGCTAATTTTCCCAAAGTTCTCGCAATACTTTTTATGCAAACCATGTACAAGTATGTATGCTGTGGATGCTTGTGAAGCGTGGGGAACTCAACTGGCACCCTCAGCACGCATCGCGTCTTCTCGCGTCATATACTCCACGGTACCTCTTTTCAGAAAGACTCGTGCCCTCCCCCATCATCTCGCGTCACCAGGGAAAGAAGAATGAAAGTTAGGTCGGGGGGAGGAGTTATGGAAGAGAGAGGAAATGGTTGTCCTTGCGTTTCGGAAGATGAGATTCGTACGAGGCCAACCTTAAGTCCCTTTATGCCATCTGGCTGGACATTAGGGTCAATCCCTCCCTCTTCTCGCCCCACCCCCGTCTCCACCACCCTCCTTCCCAGCAAGGAGTCCATTTTTGCTTCGAACCGATCCCCTCTCCGCTCCTCTTTCGTGCACCCTGAGGTCCTGCCTGCGCCACCCACTCTCCCGCTGTCCCCGCCCGCTGTCAACATCCTCTTGAGCCCTCTTCCGCCGCATTCTTTTGTTCTCTCCTCCTTTGGCCTCTTCAGACTTCCCTCGTGGCGGTCAAAGCCCCTTCGTCCGCCGCTGGACAACCCTCCCGCTCTATATCTCTTTGGCCAATCCAATGGAGATCATATTTCGCTTTCTTCGAATTCTTTGCCCCTTTCGCGTTGTATTATTTTTGCCCTTCCATCCTGTGCATGATACCGATAAGGCTTAGTTTCGTGCCCGGGTAGTCATGAAGCCATGAGAGTTCAATCACACTTCGTACCGCAATACATTGAAATTATTATGAACAATCAAGTTCAAAGCTTTGTTACACACGCACACACATATATAAATACTACCAGGCACTACCCAACATCTTTTGTCTCCGGATGGCCTTCAAACGGCTGACATATTCGTGGACTAAGAATACACATACAGAAATAAACATTTATTTGTTATTGGAATCCTGTTTGCTTCGCCTAGTGATGAAGTAACATATTTTAGTATCTAGCTTTGCGTTGTACTGTCTCACTTCCCCTCCCCTTCCTTTTCTCCTCTTTTGAAATCTATAACCATTCGTCCTCCCCTCCTCTTACGTCCTCTTTTCTCTTCGCTTCGCCAATCTTTCTCCTGCCTTCCCCCTTGCGCACCCCCTCCACCCTTTCACACACCTAGTCGGGCGCCATCTGCTTCTCTCCGCTGCTCGTCGTCGGACCCCTTCTTCCCCCGCCCCCACAAAGACGCCGGACGCCACTCCCAACCCACCCCCCCGCCTCCATTTCCGCACGCAACCACCTACTCCTTCATCCCGATCCCAGCGCGGCGCCTTGCCCGTGCCGAGGGTTTTTGGGTTGCACGCTTTGATGGCCCCTGCCCCGATGCAAGGGAGCGCCGGGGTGGGAGATCAGTTGCGGTGATGGAAGGGGCGGCTGGCTGACGGTTGGCGAATGTTGGCTCATGTGTAACCTGGAGGTAAGAGGGATGTGTCTCCCTCCTTCGCTGAGATGGACGCCCCCCTCTCTTTCTTCCCCGGCAATTCCCCAGCAATTCCCCAGCACTGGGTTTATTTACTCTCCGAGTTTTCTCGCGCGTAACGCGGACACCAACGGTAGGCATTTGGGGCGGAGCGGAGTGGCCGGCCCTGTGCATTTCCTTTTCAGCTTTGCCTGAGTCCTTCATTTTGCCTTACACCTCTCGAAGTATTTGTTGGTAGTCGATGCTTTCGTGTTAGTATTTGTCAATGAGAGTCCATATTTCATTTTTTCTGGTGTGTTTGCTGGTTTTTTCTAGCTAACGACTGGAGAAAGGGATCCTGGGGGAATAATTATTTGGACGAGAATACTGCTCTCATACTTAAATGCTTGAAGACAAACGTACCCGCAAGGAGACGGTAATTTGAGAGCATGTATATTTTTTATCAAGCATTATCACTGTTTTACGATTAACTAGTGAAGGGCGCTTATGGCCAATAGCATCTCCAAGGGTCACCCTGCTTCGCAATAAACGTAGAATATCCAGCCATGCCCTAGTTTGCATGGCAGATAGGACGCGACCGTGAGTACACTTGAGAAATCCAGTGGTTGTTCGAAGTCGATAGCAGAAAATATTGGAAAACCTTCCATTTAATTATTTACCTGTACACCCCAGGTTCAGGGAGGGAGCTTTGTCAGTGCATCAGCACGACTAATTTTCGATCTTCATTTGTTTTGATACGAGAGTAATGAATTGGTTCATGGAAATTAGGGTGCTAGTATTTAAGAGTACATCCAGTGAAAGTTAAACGGTTGAACGTGGAATAGTAACACCAAAGGAATTTGAATATTAAGGCTGGCAGCCGACCCGAGTCATATATTTTCCTTGCCTTTGAAACTATCAATCGCCCATTTTCTTTATTCATTATTCGTTCGCCCTGATCGCCCGCCATGTTACCGTGCTGTATTTAGAACCTTGTCACCGTCAATAATACAACCAATCGGTTTTTCCCTCTTTGAAAGAAGTCATCAAAACACAAATCGGAGGATGTGTGATTCACGTTTGATTTTGGGTTTATGGTACACGAACATGGACCGGTTCTCAGAGTGGCTTTTAATTCCCCGGGCAGGAATGCAATTTCTTTGTTTATTTATCACTATCCCATTTCACAACTCTCTTTATTATCTCCGTTAGTGTCCCGTCGACTACCAACGGCGTCGTAATTTACTCTCGCCTATCCCGGTCAATCACAACTCCCATCCTTCCTTCGCCACCTCCAACCCCCGCCCGTCTTCCTTCCTGGTCCGAAGGGATACTACTGCATCTCAATCATATTTCCGGACTGAAGCCCCTGCTGGCCTTCTTCAACCCCTGTCGCCCTGCTCTTTCCTACCACCCTCCTCCCCCTTCGTGGTCTTCGTCCACGTGGATGATTGCTGCCTCGGCCGTGACGCTTATCGCATGGATTATGATCCATAAAAGGGGTCCTGCCCAAAGTCCAGTCCATTTCGGCCCCCCTCCCCATGCCCAGAGGATGTTAGCCAGCCCCCTCGCCATTCCTTCTTCCCTTTCCCGTCTCACGGAATCGTCCCACCCCCTCGCCGCAACTTTTAATCTCCCGAGGATACGAGTTTCCTGTCCGATCATCGGTGCTCTTCTCCTTTTGGTGGCGCCCCCGCCCCTCCCTCTTTTCTCCCATTCGCACGCCACTCACTTTCCTCCCTTCTCCTCTCTTCCCCTAATCTCCCTCCTCATTTCTCTTTCTTTCGCCCACTTTCCTCGCTAACGCCCGCCTATTTATTCCATCCCGTCTCCGCCGACGCTTTCTCCTACGCCCCTGATCGTCCTTCGCTCGACCATGGGTTGGCGGAAGACTGCGTGTCTTCAATCCCTTGCCCTGCCTCCCTCCTCGCGGGTGCCAAAATGGCGGTGTTCCTTCCTCCCAAGCCTGTAGGACTAAATGCCGTCGTCTTCTGCAATGCAATATTCGTAATCGTTACGTAGACCGTTGAACGTTGCCCCTTTGCCCTCTCCCCTCCCCCCACGTCGTGGCCGTGCTCCCGCAGGTGTCCATCACCCGGTGTCTGATTGTCCTTAACTCTTCAGTTTGATTAATTAGTGGGCGATCATCTCAGTTTTCTCCTTCTTTTGCCTCAATGGTGCTCTTGTTGGGCCAGCGAGCGTGGACGCGGAGGAAAGGGGAAAATATAGTTTTGCAGCTACCCGGGGATTAAATTATATTCATAGTATATACTTCCTTGAAAGCTCACGTTCCTTGCTCAGTTTACCGGAGAGAAGACTGTCCTCTGTCATCAACACGTAGGCTAGTGGCGTGGGGTTAATGAATTTTTATGAAGCGGTAAATCATTGATTGTGTCAGGGACCAGGATGAAATAAATATGGAAATTGGAATTTCTTAAACTCAACATAATTGGTTATTTGGAGCTATGGACATTATTCCCAAGAAACGCGATATATTCACTTAGTAATCGAGATTTGCGGCAGCATCAGGAATTAAGGGTGCCTTGAAAAATATTATTTGCATGCGCGATAACCCATTTCGCTGTCACATCCTTATCTTCCGTTGTAGTCTATCAGCTTCTCATTGCTTGTCAACATCTTCTCATTCCGCTCTTTTCCGTCGGATGAAATTTCCCTTTCATCTTTCTTGCGTTTTCAGTTGGTGTATCTGTATACTAATGTGCCCTGCTATGGCGGTTGAAACCGTGGTGAACAGTTTATATCATGCCCTATTTCCCTTCTACCGGGCTCATTTGTTGTTTACGTATGGAATCACGGGTTGTTTTCGGCACGCCCTCTTCCGCTAACAGCCGTATCATCAAATGATATTCCAAGTACATCAGGCTGGAAGGGAAATACATGGATGCTCTGTGTTTGGTATTGGGCTGTTCGAAGTTACAATGGATCGAATCAGATTCGCGATCCGTCCCGCAGATTCATTCTTGAATTTAATTTTCGGTAACAATTGAAACTTCGGTATAATCTTAATCCGAAGTTACCAAGTAAATTCAATTTGTGATGGAAAATGCGATTTCGTCCATTTATGTCGCGACATTTAAGTTGTCCTCAGCATTTCTGTGGGGCAAAGCAATGCTCAAATTAGCGAAGAGCCTGAGTTTTACCATTCAAACTATCTTTTGTCGGTTTTGGATATGCTTCTCTTCTCCAGAAAATGGCGAACTACTTTCTCATGTAAGAATTTCATTGCATAGTTAAGGCAGTGGAAAGTTTGAATGGCTAACGATACCATTTTACATCAGATCCGAAACGTTTCCCGATACTCTGTACAAACCTTGTAAATGAATTAATCATGCGTCTGATGTGCTTAACCATCGCAGCATTAAACTTCCGTCCATGTGTTTGGCCATGAGTTATTTACTCTTGGAAATTTTGAGCGGTTCTCATGTAGAGGGCATCATACCAGAATCGATCAAAATATATCACCATCTAATTAGCTTCTCCTTTGAACAAGAGCGAAACGTTGAATGCCTGCTCCATTCCCTAAGGGTTGCTTGCTGAAAGGCGAATTGTTTCTTTCGTTGGACGAATCTTAGCATGCTTGGAGAATTTCCCACCGCCGTGAAACAAATTATCCTCATGTGCGTGTTCGGTATTCTCTGGAGTGGTATTTAAGAGAACTTCATCCAAGTGGCGCCAGGCCCGGAATGGATCGAAACCTTTTCTCCTCGGAGATCCAGTTCGCATGGGAATCCGCTTTCGAAGCGGGTACATGCGCCCTACCTATACGTTTGCCGAACATTCGTGAAATTGCAGTGTTGTAGATCTTAAAGAAACGTGTACCGAGCTCTATTAATTTATAGTGATCATAACCGCTTGCGAGCTAAGATTTATCGATCACTCTGGGATATAAACAATGTGGAGAAAATAAGTGTGTGTATGTAGATTTACCGTGCCGTATTTTAGACGAAGCATGAATAACAAGGGGGGGAGTTTAAAAGAAGGTGGCCAAAAAGGCTCTCTCCCACCGATTCTCTACTCCTCATGTACTTCCAGCAATGTAGTTTACCGGCTGAAGGGCCAGCTCTGCCCTGCCTTTTATATTGGGCAGTGCACCACACCCCTAAATATTAGAATAAATAACCACGGGGCCTGGTGCAAGAATTATTCCCTGATTGGGATGCTCCCAATCCCAAAACACGCTTCCGAACACAACAATCCCTTTGATAAATGTTATAGTGTATCCATTTTAGCATCCCTCCCATCCTCTACTCAAAACAGTAGAGCAGGCGTTTATCTGGCTCCTGGATTCCTGGAAAGAACCTGGTAATTATTTTAGACATTGATTACCCCAATGTTCAAACATTTTCATCCCCATTCCGCTCCCAACACCGTCCATATTATTCCCACACTTCTAAAAATTTCTCCTTCCAAGACTTCCCCTCACAAACCTTTCCCCACCTTCCCTTTCCATCCAGCGTCTCCAGGCCCTTCTGCTATAATCTTTTTAGTTCCTTCCTTCTCTTCCTTGAGAATGGTGGCTTGACCACCGAAAACTCGAAAACGTGTGAAGTTCTTTTCTTTGTTGTGTGTTTTGTTCGCGAGTGCTGACTTGATATATATTATTAGTCACATCCGTGAGACTCTCACATAAGTTATATTAAAAAGATATATATATGTTTATATATGTATACGTATATATACATATATATTATTGTTAGGTAATCTACCGGTTAAGGTAGGTTTATATATATATATATATATATATATATATAAACGGTAGTAGAATGTTTAAGAAGGTAAGAGAGGGGAGGATGTTGGGCAAGCGAGGAAAGGGCAGGAATAGGATAGGGATGTTGGACGGGATGAAGGGAGGAAGGAAGTACACAGAGATGAAGATGGCCCTGATGTAGAGTAGGTTGCTCGATTGTGTTTTGTTTAAAATTAGAAATTCAATTTTTTCATTTTTTCAACCTCAAAAATTCCCAGAAAAGTATTTTCAATCACAACTAACCCATTTTTCTTTGTGCATTTTTATATTTGTGCAAATAATTAGAGACATAAGCGAGCAAACACACAGTCACATATTTGAAAATGCATGTGTATGTATACAGGGTTCGTCCGGAAAATAAGTGTACTGAGCTCAGAAAAAAAATCTATTACACTTTTACATATCTTAAGCTAATATTCCTCAAAATAGGACCCTTGTGAGTCGATACACTTGTTCCAGCGGCGTTCCCATTCCTGGAACGCTCCCGCGAAGGCATCATCGGGAACCTCTCGAAGACATGTCGTCACGGCCTCTTTGACGGCGTCCAAAGTCCCCTATCGCGTTCCTTTCAAACTCCTCTTTATCTTCGGGGACAGAAACGTTCTCTAAAAAATGTGGATCATTTTTGCAGTGATCCGCAAGTTGTGTCGCGATTTCCAAACGATTGAGTCTTTGATCATCACAGAGCACTTTCGGCACCAACTTTGCACAAATTTTTCGTATCTGTAATTGGTCCCTAACAATCTCGTGCACTATTGTTTTTGGCACATTACACTGCTCTGCTATCATCCGAACACTAAGACGACGATCAGAGTTCAGTACATCGCGAACTTTTCGCACATTTTCGTCGGTGAGTGTCGTTGATGGGCGTCCAGGCCGTGGTTCGTCGTCGACCTCTTCTCTGCCCTCTACGAACATCTTGTGCCACCGAAAGATCATGTTTCTGGACATGGCTGACTCCCCGTAAGCCTGGTTAATCATACCGACAGTTTCGGTAGACGATTTCCCAAGCTTTACCGCAAATTTGATGGAATAACGCTGCTCCAAAAACTTTGGCATCGCGTTCCGTGACGTGGGTCGAGCGTGGAGGTTCGCGTTAACAGAGCTCCTCACTACACCACAGCTCAGAGCCGACTGCCTTTTTCAGCGTCGCTTGCCAACATACCCCCCTCCAATCGCAGCCCGTCAGAGCGGTGCTGGGCGCGCCTGGAGTGGCGGGAAAAAATCATTACGATTATTTTCCGGACGAACCATGTATATATATTCGTATACGAGTATATAATATCACTTACTCGTGCATATATATATATACACATACATATATATATATCACTTACTTGTATATAATATCACTTATTCACCTTATTATAATACTAATACCTTTTTCACTCATGTGATTTTTAAATTTTTTTATCATTTGTCTAAGTGCGCCTTGCGTGGCTTTAATTTCAATTCTTTCTTATTAAATGATTCTAGTACAGTGGTTAACAATACATTGTTATTATTGTTAACGAGATAAAGGATCTTTCGTGGAATATTTGTTAAAATTTCATCGGTTAACGAAGATGTCATGATACGTATGGTTTTTTTATGCCGTTGGCATTCACTTGTTTAAAGTACCGCTTGCAATTTAAATCGAGACGGTGTCATATTTGTTTCCCTCCGATTGTGTTCTGTATGGCTTAGATCGAGAGTGAGTGTGCGGGGCGGCCTCCCAATCGGAACGGCGATGCCTCGCTCTTGGGAACGTGCACCCTTTGTGACTCCATTGAGGTCGCCCTTGGAAATATCCCTTGGGTCACCCGTTAGGTTGTCGTGGGGCCGTGCATGACGACCTAATCGATTCCGGTGGCCCACCGTCATAGTGCTCCATTTTAAAAATGCGACTGCAGGTTCAGGGATTGATTGTTAGAATGCTTCTATCGTCCAAATTAGCTGTTTCCACCCCTCGCGCTATGAAGTTTTCACTTGATTCCGTTATTCGGCATAATAAGGCGTATTTAGTGACATTTCGTTCGCGTTGGACCATATCATATTCATCTACCTTCGTCTACACAATACCCCGCAAGCCACCGAAAGGGCGTGTGGCGTGGGTGTTTTGTCACCAGCGATGCATACACAAGCCGTGAAACATTGCGGACGAGAATGCATTGAAGTATTCGTATGCCCAAGGATTTGTCATTGCTGCCTTCCTTTTGAATTTCTTCATGTCCTTCACGACGACACATCTCTCTTTATCTCTTTCTCCTCTGCTGCTTAGAGGAAATATACTCGTTCTCCCGAGACAAATGCAGCGACGCCCTCTCCACACCGTCACCCACCGCCGTTCCTCGCGCGGAATATCGCTGAGGTGGCAGCGGAGTGGAGCAGCACATGGCGTCGCTAATGTGTGCGCGTCCCTCGGGAAGATTAGGCGGGCGTCGTGAAGGAGGAGAGGAAGGCAATGGAAGGAATAGGAGTGAGGGGATACCTTGGACGGACGGTCGCCCTTAATTGGATGGCAGAAACCTTATTTGGGCGATCCCTCTCCCTCCTCCTCATCGATCAGCCCTGTGCTGCCTACGTACATGACGCTCGCACATTCAATGCATGACCATGTCATGCCTCAGTCGGGGACTGCGCGAAGAAAGAGCGAGCCAAGAATTGACATGATTATTTTGGTAGAAGTTGTTTTCTTTCAATTTGTTTTTTTAAATGAATTTATTACGAGTATTCTTTGAGATTGAGAAATTCCTCTTTTCGAATTCTCGATTCACGGAGAATCTATTTGCGTGAATTTTCGGCGGCATTTCATGCACTTATTCGAGCTCCACAGGATAATCTTCTGTAGGTCGTACTGTTGGTATTTGTTTGCTTGCAGACAGGAAGTAATTCCCACGAATGCGATTGAAAGATGGTTGTTTCAAAATTAAAACGTTTTAATTTCCTTGTAAGTGTAACAGAATTGATGAAACAATTAACCCTCGTCAACTGTTGCATTCGTGTTAATCTTGTATCCATTATATGTATGACATATGCACCACAAAAAGCCGAAGAGTTTCTAAATAATCACTGAATTCAATGGAAACCTCAGAAACCACGAGTGATGCTTTGTACCTCTCACCTTCATCATCGTATGCGGCCACCTCATCTCCATTCTCGCCGTCATTCTTCGCCTCCTCGTCTTCCGTGGGTTAGTTCAGGTCCGAGCCGTTATTTGAAGTGTAGTCAACTTTGGAAAGTTCTTCTGGAGCAGAGTATGAATGCCCCGGGTGAAAGGGTCAGAAGGGACCAGAAGTAGGTGTAAAATATATTGCGTTGCGGCCCTTCTGTGACATACGTATTCTTAGAGGACTTCTGCAGAATATTCCTGTGTCCTTGTTTACTGCTTCTCTGAAATGCACGTCAGTGGGTACATAAAAAACAGTTGCATCATTGATTACATGCAACGTGATGGTATGTAAAACGATGCACTTCATGTAGAATGTCTCTTTTATCGGTGCATAATGATCAAATTCTGTGGTATTTTTTGTTAACACAGGCCAACAGTGTTTTTGGTGCCGGAGCTTTTAATGTTGATTTAAAGAACAATTGGGGTGCTGAATCCAATTATGACACTAGTTTTCTCCTATCAGCTATAGTTTTCAAGATAAAGATATGCTTTTACTTACGTAAAAAAATCTTCTACATGATGATATAGGAATATTATATTAATAACACAGGCCAACAGTGGTTTTGGTGCCGGAGCTTTTAATGCTGATTTAAAGAACAATTGGGGTGCTGAATCCAATTATGACACTAGTTTTTTCCTATCAGTTATAGTTTTCAAGATATAGATATGTTGTTACTTTCGTAAAAAAATCTTCTACGTGATGATATGGGAATATTATATTAATAATTATCTCATTGGCCTACAATATAGAAATATACATAAAACTTATTGACAGTTTATTGAAAATAAAAGGAACACCGCAGAGTGGTTATAAATTAGTATACTTATAGATTTATTTAACTTTGAAAATTATTTTCCGGAATATATCAAATATTAAAACAACTAATCGTAATATGTGCCATAGTTAAAATCATCACAAAGATTCCCGGCACCAAAAAAAAATTTTTTTTTGTAGGCCTGTGCAATCTAAAAGAATTTGATTATATTTAACAGTTTAACAATATTAGTTATGTCCCATTAGTAACCATTTACATTTGTAGAACCAAGGAGGTGGAGTTTATTTCAATTTTGAAATTCTTTCAATTTTTCATTTTTTTCATTGTGTAAACTAGCAACACGCTCAACGACTGTATTATTAATAATAAAATGGTGAAAACAGCCACGACTCTCCAAAATCAAACGTGAACCGGTGTGGTTGACGAGGGCTTGTAATTTGATAACAGATGAAGGTTCTGAATGATTTCCCTAGTCTGCCAAAGTTCGCATTAAGTGCATGGAGTATGCCCTATGACATTTATTGTTCCCAAAAATTGAGTAATACTCGTTCCACTTCAGGAAAGTTCAATTCAGTATTTATCCTTGTCCCTCCATGGTGCGCATACACTCCGATGACGAAAGTTACGGGTTACAGCTGAGGAAAATTTATCATTCATTTTGTAATCTGATGCATAATGTTTTGATTTGCTGTCACTGCCTACTTTCAGCTTGAATGCTATCTTGACTACCCTCATGTCACTTCGAAATTATTCAAAGTGAATTCCATATTTTATCATTTCCTTATTATTTCTTACATTGTTTTTTTTCGCTTCATTTTACATCCTATTCGTTGTGGACTCTACTGTCTCCACCTGAATCAAGATTTTTTAGAGGTCAGCGGTATGGAGGCTTGCAGGAAGGGATTTTTTTGTGATTCAGACCCAGTCTGGCGCATTAGTTTCCGGTCATTAGTCTGCATTACCGCTGGTGTAAAAGTAATGCAAATGAGAGCCAAAATGCAAAAGCCGTGAGTAGTTAGTTTTTGAATCCGTGCGTTTGCCCAAAGCACATTTGGCAATGAGCAGAGCTTTGGAAGGAAAGAGTCAGTGTAGGTTTGCTTTCAGACAAGAAGAGATATTACTGGAGTCGTGATAAATATTGTAACTCTCTCGAGCGATCTTTTCTTGCGAGAGAGAAGGTATTTTTTTATAGAGCCCCACGAATGGTTATAAAACATTTGCCAAGAAAAGCTATTCGGTAAAATATTTGGTGTGAATTCTTATCGTTTCTTTGCTTAAATCAGCCTTAATCTCCCGAGATCGCGTTTCGCTATCTAGGATTTTATTTTCTTTACTCAATCCGCTTAATCTTGTTTTACTGCTGACGCTATTCGAATCTTTTTGTAATATCTTTCTCGATAAGGAAGAAATATTTCTCCTCCTCGCTGGAGTGGTTAGGTAATCGTAATTTTAAATGCAACCCTACGACACACTATATATATCATTTGGCAATATTTGGGTGCATCTGGCATGAGTGACCCTACCAGAAGGAAATATCATTGCTAGTGTCAGAGAGCTCTAGCGGCAATCAGAACGCACAAACCCTTCCATCACAGGATGTTATATACATCACTTATAAGACTTTTTATGTGCGTGAACAATTTTGTCATCACGTTTTCGTCTAGTGGGCGCGCAATTATTTTACATGCTTTGGACGAATTCGATTTTATTTTGTCAAACATCTTGAACCCCGAATCCGAAAATATGAACTGATGAACTTATTACTTTTAAATAAATAAGTTGAGACTGTCGAGTGTCTTCAGAGTACAGTCACCGTCGTGCTGATGGCATAAAACAGTACTTGTAAGTATAGCAAAAAAGGAACCCCAAAATGTTCTTGTTTTTTGAATAATCTGGTGACAAAACCACTCTTTTCAACGGAAGGAAAGAGGCTGATATACAAAAGCACGCTTCCACGCGCAAAGATGTTTGTGAAAAATTGATGTTTGGAAAATTCAGGCGAGTGTTGCGATCCGATATGCAACGCAGAAGTGTTAAACATTGAGAACACATCTCCCTCACGCTGGACCCCACCGAAGGATCCCGGGCTTCACTTCTCTCCCTCCATACGTCGTGGCCGAAACGTTACGCCAACCCCCCCCACCCTCCAATGTGAGAGTCCTTGTGTTTACTATGCTTAAAAAATTTCTCTCCCCTTATGTACGATATATGTAGTGTGTGTGCGTGATTGTGCACACGTTTAGACCTGGGGTTTTGAGGCCCCCCTCTTCTTGGGTGTCCTTGGACGTGTAGGCTCGTCGTGTCCTTGCTTTTGTTTGGTGTGCTGCGGGCGGTGGGTTTTGAAGGATCGAGTTCGGAACCGCTGGGGAGGATTTGAGGGCGATGAGGAAGAGGGAGCGTGGCAGGGAAATATGATTGATGGAATTGTGAGGGCGATGGATCCTGTTTTATTTCTCTTCTTTTTTTTTAGATTTGGTGGAATAATGGGAAAAGGTTCGAAGGGAGGATGTGGGCGGGGTTGATGGGGGGGGGGAGAGAGAGAGAGAGACGAGATTGTGCGTGCTTCGGCCGAGTCTCATATTTATTTTTTTATCGTATTTATTTTTATTTTCGCGATGCAGTCTCGCTCCGTGCGTCTGTTCCAGGTAATCCCGGCGGCGCGCCTCTCGACGTATATCCGCAGCGCGCGGTGGGATTGGCGTGAGAAACCGCGCACGACCAATAAATGATGGCCACTTTTTTTTCATTCGTCCCCGAGATTTCTCCTCTTTTATTATCCTATGGATTTGCCAATTTCCACCACTTTCCTACCCGCTCTTCTTCTTCCTCCACACGGAGTCTGTCTCCTTGTTGCAACAATTGGGTGAAAGGTCTCTCCGAATATAATGCCGAGGGATGGAGTCCGCTTTCTTGCGGTGGCGTAGCTCTGGGCAACGGGATGGAGGGGGGGGGGTGACAGAAAGAGGAACTTGGGAGTTTAGCGTGTCACGATTTTGTGCCTCCCGCCTTTTTGCCGTGTGGTGTGGGGAAAATCGGAAAGGGGGCGTGCGGGCGCATCCTTCGCATTTTTATAGCGGAAGTCTTGACGAAGGAAATCAAGAAAAAAACCATCGATACGAGGGCGTTTAATACGTGTGGTGTCCAGAAAGTAACCTCCGTTTTCGTGTAGCGTGAGGATTAGTGTAGGGAGCGGAATGGTCGCTGTGTTGACGCACACAGTAGGTCGGTACGCCTCGACCTGTAGTTCTTGTAAGACCTTACGGCTTGTCATTTGTTTACAATGGCGAGTCAAAATGAACAATGCTATTGAAATTTCCGCTAAATGTCAAGTCCGTTCAGTGATAAGGTTTTGACTAAAAAAAACTTCTAACACATTCATCGGGAAATTTCTGCTCTGTACGGACCAGGTGTGATGAGTGACAAAGAGTTGTGCGTCAGTGTTGTCGTTAGTTTAAAAGTGAACACAAATGTCCATGATAACTGAATGGCCGCACGTCTGTGATGAACAACGAACTGCGTCGTAAAATTGGTGAAAAAGTTCGTGAAAACCGGCGTTTTACGATATTTGAAATATTTTGAAAGTTTTCTACGGATTGCTACGACTCTGTTGCATGGAAACACGAATGAAAAGTTACGCTACTACCTGTTTTTACTTGTCTCGACGAGGAACTTCAAGATGCCGTCATCGGTTGGCTGCGATCTCAGGCGGCAGAATTTAATGCTGAAGGAATTTGAAAACTAGTTCAGAGATATGACCAATTTTTAAATATATTTGGCGAATATGCATAAAATAGTAGAGACATGTAGTTTTGAGATGAAAATAATGAATTTTCTGTATGTATTCTGGTGTATTTTTAATAGCATAACGGAGGTTACTTTCTGGACGGCGTATCAATAATTTATTAGCGATGAATCTTTTTCGAATCCAAAGAAGAAAGAATCGAGTGTCGATTATAATTTAATCGCGAACGATTGTGTTGGTAAAGCTAAATCGCTGAAATGATACATGTATAAATGTGCATTATAGGCTGTGTACATAGTTTTCATGTACATGCATACATTCATGTACAAATATACATTAGCATATACATAGTTTTCAGCGTGAATAAACAATCCTTGAAGCCTGAGAAACCAGGAATGGAAAATCCTGAAATGGAACAGTAAAACCTGAAATATTGCAGAATTAATATTATTTTTACCGGAGAATGCATAGATAGTGGATTTAATGAGGAAAAAGATGACTTTTGTTCATTTCTAATTTAATTTTAATGTGAAAGATAATTGTAGCAT
This sequence comes from Hetaerina titia, assembly GCA_037158775.1. NCBI lineage: Eukaryota > Metazoa > Arthropoda > Insecta > Odonata > Calopterygidae > Hetaerina > Hetaerina titia. The sequence continues at coordinate 102,913,315 of CM073772.1, read as the reverse complement.
TTACTTTTATCTAGCGGTCTACGCAATGTAATGTATTCTGCATAGAGCTAAAGAAATGTTCGTTGAATATTTGTGTGTGTGTGATTGGGTGTATTGAAGGAGCGGAGCGTTCATGTGGTTCATTGGGCTAACCTGAATGTCGCGCCAAGAAACAACTGCCTAGCTACCGCCGCTAATTATTACAAGTGATGGATAGTAAACGCTATGGGCTTACTTGATAGTGGGAACGAAAGCTTGCAATAGCACCACCTTTTTTTTTGATATTCTCCTTTTTTTTTACTACAAAGTAGGTTTGGAATATTTCCCTTTGCCGCATCGCGTCCCTCTTCTAATATCTCTTTCGTCACTTCCCCTTTGCCATCACTCAGAACAGATTATTCCACCACTGCTACGTGAAATAGATATCAGATATGCCGCTTTCGGGAATTTATGCCCGTGCAAGAGTATGTGATCGGATCGTGTTCCGGGGTGGTTCGTCGAAATGTGTCTTTTTCGATATCGGGATGAAGAGTAATATATGTATCGTGAATCAGATGGCGAAGCAGTGTTACACAATGACCTTTTTCCGTTGCTAACGGTTTTTGTTCTCCATGTATGAAAACACGCATTCCATTTTGTTTTCACTAATCGTTGGGCACGTTATTTCCGGTCCTTAACGCCCCCTCACCGTTGACCTCCTTCCATGGCTCGAGGAAAGGGATCGTCTGTCAGGCTAGATCGGCGAATGTGACCTTTGAATTAGTTGGCAATTTTCACCTAATTGGCCACCTTAGTACTCGTCTGATCAAGTGAGTACTCTTGGGCGAAAAATACCTTTAGTGAAACCAATTGTGCGCAGATACGATTCCTGTAAGTCAGATTCGCATGAGTTTCAATATGTTCTTATCTTAATATCTTCTCTTCTGCTTCTTCCCCTCTACATTTCATTCAGTGATGGTCTTTCGTAAATTATGAACCTCGATTAGTGTTTATTTTTGTCCCTCTTCTTCTTGCAAGTGTCTTCTTTTGCCTTAACTCTGTTTAACAATTAATTCTCAGCAATATTCTCTATCACCACATTTCCATCGTGTTCAGTTCTCTATTGTCCGCGTCTCGCATCCTGAGAGAAATAGACTCCGCATAAAATTTCTGATGAATCGCTTCCTTATGCTTATTTAATTATAGTTTTCTATTAGCAATTCTTTCTTTCAAACAACAAGGTGAGTCCACGTGTGTTATGTTGGTTTCCTGTATGGTGTAAGTGTTTTCGGGTGAAATGCTCTTCCTCGAAAAATTGATCGAAACACATTTCTTCAAATTTAACTCTAGCTTCCATGTCTCGCATCACTTTAGGATTGCATTTAGGTTTTAGGTAAATGATACTCTTATCTTCATGACTGGATATTTCCCTAGTTTTTTAGGTAATCTACCGGTTAAGGTAGGTTTTTGGATGGACACAACTATCAAATAAACATTTTGTGACTTCCCACCTAGCAAACTAATCTATATCAGGTCCCTCTTCATCTCGGTGTACTTCTTTCCTCCCTTCATCCCATTCAACATCCCTATCCTGTTCCTACCCTTACCTCGCTTGCCCAACATTCTCCCCTCTATTACCCTCTTCAACATTCCACTACCGCTCAATACGCCTTTCATCCATTTTTCCTGCCTCCATAGGATTTCTCTCAACAAACCCCTCTCCTCCCCCACCATCTCTAGTACTTCCTCATTTGTTTTCCTTTCGGTCCATTTCACCTTCTCCATTCTTCTCCACACCCACATTTCAAAAGCCTCCAATCTATGTCTATCCTCCTGCTTCAGCGACCACGTTTCCGCGCCGTACATAGCTACGCTCCATATCAGAGTTTTTACGAGTCTTGTCTTAACATCCCTACTCAACGTCCCCGTCATCAACTCCCTCCTCCTTGAGGAAGCCTCCTTACCTAGCGCAATTCTTCTCCTTACGTCCCTACCACTTTGACCGTGTTGGTCCAAAACACTTCCGAGATATGTAAACTGTTCTACCTGCTCTATTTTTTCCCCGCCTATTTTAATATTTAGCTTAGCCTTTTTCTTTCTGGAAAATCGCATAACCTTTGTTTTATTAATATTGATTCTCATACCATATTTATCGCACTGAACCTCCAATTCAATCAACAATGCTTGCAACCCCTTGGCTGACTGAGCAACTAATGCTTGGTCATCAGCAAACCTAACCGATTTTACGAATTCCCCTCCGACTTTCATTCCTACCTCCAGTTCTTCTCATGCCTCTTTAATCATTTCCTCTACGTAGACGTTGAACAGTACCGGTGACAATAGGCAACCCTGCCTTACACCTCTTCCTAACACTGCCCATCCGGACTATTTCATCTATTTCTAGGACTACGCATCTATTTCATCGTCGAGTATGCCTGGACCTAAGCTATCTTCTTCTACGTCATGTTCCTTTTCTATGTCTAACCTCGTCGGCCTAAGTTCTTTACCATACAGTGTTTCTATATATTCCTTCCATCTCTCTTGGATTTTTCCTGGTTCAACTATTATCTTACCCCATTTATCTTTAACTGTTAGCACAGATCTTGCCTTCTTACTTCCCGATAATAACTTAACCTTGCTGTATAGAGCACCAATTTCACCCTTCTTCTGTAAACTTTCCATATCCTCGCATTGCGTTTTCCACCATTCTTCTTTTGCTTTATTTGTGGCCCTTCTCAATTTATTGTTTAACTCTTTGTACTTCATTTTGCCTAACTCTGTGTTTACATTTTTCCATCTTCTTCTCTCATCCATCTTTGCAACCATCTCATCCATTACCCATGGTTTCCTTATCCTTTTCCTGTTAACGGTTCCTATAGTGTCTTTAGCGGCTTCCAATATCCCTTTCTTGATACATTCCCATTTTTCTTCGATAGTACTCAGTTCTTGACCGTCATCCATCATTTTCTCTACAGCCTGCTGATACTCCTTCCTCGTTAATCCATTTACTGCTTCTAAATTCCATTTCCTAACCCGCCGCCCTTGCCTTATCTTCTTGAAGCGAACATTACATTTCATAACAACTAAATTGTGGTCAGAGTCCGCATCCGCTCCTGGGAAACTGTGCGAATTTATCACACTGTTCCTAAACCTGTGCCTAACCATAATATAATCTAACTGATACCTTTCTGAGTCACCTGGCATTTTCCATGTATACCTACGATTTCCCTAGTATAGGGAATAAATTCATAATTTAGATGCTCGGTCACAATCTGTTCGCAACGATTTAATAGAAAGTACTCGTGCGATATATTGTTTTCACGAACACCGAATTATCCCAATCCTAATTTTAACATGGCGAAATATCCGAAAATTAGAGGGAAACTTGTATTGCTTCAGCACTTGAATGTAGTCCATGAATTGAGTCAGCGAGGGAAACACAGGGATGGACTGGTCTCCATGTCAGTCTTCGAATGGCTTGGCTCTCACCCGACCGCATGGCGATGCTTCATTCCGATTGTTTTGCTCAATCGGGTCCTTTTGCGAGATGTCCGCGTGGAGACAGCGGCGGGCGGGGTTGGCTGTGTCGGGAAGAGAGTGAGGGAATGAACAGGCCGGCGGGAGGGGGGGGGAAGGGCTAGAGTTGGCGTGCGGCCCTGGAATGCCTGAATAATTGACGGGCGGGTTCAATCCGTTGAACAATTCAGCCCCGAGGAAGGAGGGGATGGAAGAGTGTGCCAGGGGTCCAGCATATGGGAGTATGGATTGGGCGGACTGTAGTTAGAGCCGAAAAGGATTGTGGGGCGAGGGCAAGGATCTCGATTGTGAAGGTGGAGCGAGGTAAGGTGGACGGACGCCTAGATGGGCGGGCTTCGGTGGCGGAGAGCGAGATGGCCGGCGGGAGGGAGGCGGCCCCCCGTCCCGTTTACGGCGAGAATAATTCATGATTCGTAGATTCCCAGGATCGACCGCCCTCAACCAAACAAAGCCTATCCGCCCTCCCGTTTACTTGTTTTGTTTCATGGAGCCTCGTTCTAATTCCAATGAATTGGAATAATTGTTCTTCCCTTTGTTTCCGGCCGGAGTCAAGTCGTACGCATCTGCCGAATACTTTCTCTTTATCCCTCTTCCAGGCGTCACTTCGCCATAATTGGAGCACGTCTATGCTTCGTTTCATCGCCACAATGGGCACACCCATTAATTATTTTCTATGGGTTTGTTTATATCGTGTGTCTTATTTATTTTGCGAATTTTGCGGATCACACATGTCCACCGACCTTCGCGTTACTCGTTTCTTGTACGATACGGTTGAATATTTGCGTTACACCGTTTCTCGTGGGATTTTACTAACCGTAATAAGTATGGACTGCTTGTTTCTACATTTTCATTATGAAATAATAAAATAATATTTTACACTCAATTTATCGTCTTATCCATTTGTTTTTTTATGAACGGCCGTTGGAGTTTGAATAAAAGATATTTAAACATATGTACGCATATTTTATATATGTGTCGTTGACGGGTTTAACATCTTTTTAAATTTACATGTAGGTAAGTGGGTAAAAGTGTTCTTTGTAATTATATGTTGGTGAGATCAACAGCTTAGTATGTATATCATCGCACAAATGTGAGCACACATTTAAGTCTTGAATTTTGATGTCGATCGTTACAGACGGGCCTTGGATCCGCCACTACAGGAGATTCACTTGCCAAGTGTTTGCATTTTTTTGCCCTAGCAATAGTGAAAGTTTTTGTATTATTTAGCTTGTAGCATATAACATTTCCTATAACTCCCTACAACATAATACCTTCTGTCGGTCCACTTCCAGAATATCTTGTTTTCAGTCTGTGCCTTAATTCCTTGGAGCGTTTCATCTCGAGCGGCGGCCGGGGGTAGCAATGACCTCGGATGGGCTTGGATATACGTCGAACACTCCGTTTGTGTGCTTGCTTGGGAGAGGGGTTGGGGGTGCGTTCCACGGGGTGGAGGCGATATGGGGAGCAATTTCGTGGCGTAGCACTCGACCCCTTTGGGACCCGTCTCATTTCTCTCCGTGGCCTAACCCCCCTTCCCTGTCAAATTCCACCTCTCTCCCCCGACGCCTGTTGATATGCTTCCCGTCGAAGGAAAAAGAGCGGGGTAGTACGAGGGAGGGGGCCTGAGAGACACGGGAGCTCTTGGCGAGACGTCGCAACTCCAGCAGCCACCGGATGGGCCCCGCGGGGGTCCCACCTGCGGGCCCCCGCCCCCGCTGGAGTATGCCCTGTTTCATTGACATCCGCACGTGCACGTCGGCGGTTCAAATTGTTGCCAGAGGGGTGTCACTCAAGTGAAGCGAACGGACCAATGAGGGCCAACCCGACGCGGTTCCGCGAGCGCTCTTGTTAAGTCTGGAGTGAATTGTTATGAATTTTTCCTTTCATTTTAACTTCAGAATAATAGTTCTTGAATCATTGTGCGTGCTATTTTCATTCACCAGAATCTTTTTTTTTCTAAGAAGTGTTTTAAGATGAACTCGGCGGTTGCCTTTTGGTCTTGCATTCCGCGAATGGAGATGCGCGCAGCGGGCGTCATTATTTTGTACGAAGATATGTAAATGGGCCGTTACTTGTGATGCAGTCGAGTGCTTGCCAGGGGCGACCTTAGCATCGAAACGTACCTGGAGTACAGTATTTTTCCTGACAATAACGTCCCTTGTGAATACTTAGATTCTTCCGGTGGAATCATTTGATGTGGGTGCTGCCATCTGTGCCCTCGCGGAAACACGATCGCTGTGCCAATCCACCTGTGCCAAGGTTTACTGTTTCCAAGAGTGAAATAGATTAGCATTTGAAGGAGATATTTTTTCGAGATGGCATTTTCCCGTGAGGACGCTATTAGCGAATGGGTATGTTTCATTTTTTCTGAATAAGTTCACTGCTTGCCTGGTGGAAACTCGAGGCATCATTAAAGAGCGATTCGCGGCGTACAAACCCAGCATGTTCTGTGCATCGATACGAGAGAGGTGGTTTTTGTTTTGCCTCGAGGGAGCACTGGCATGATGCCTATTCCGCTTCAGGAATCGGTAGCTATGCGTCTTAGTCTCTCGGAAAACACGTTAAGTGAAAGGACGGCAGAGAGACGGGGGGAGGGGCATGGGGTTGCTCGTGTAAGGGAGCCTACCCGAGGCTTTTTATTCTTTTTCAAGAGAGACTCCGCCCCTCCAGCCAGCCTTCGCCCCATCCGAGCACGTCATCCAATTTCCCCTCGCGTATTACTACTCACCCATTCACTTCTCCCGCTCCTCCTTCTTCCAATCCCTTAATTTTCCGCGAAGCGTTCTCGCTTGGCGCAGCTAGATTACTCCGTGCAGATCCATTTTGCTCTTTGTTTCGAATTATACTCGAGATGTTTCTCGTTAATCATGCTTTTTATTCGCGGCGCTCCTTGGTGCGCAAAAGTGATTCGTCTCTCCTTCCTCCCCCTCTCTCTATTTCTCTTTCTTCTCCATCTTTGTACGCACTTGGGGCTGCGTCACCCACCCTGGCGAGTTTGAAAGGGAAATAGGGTTCATCCGCCCGTCGCGTCGGTGCCCTCACCATTTGAGCTGTCCCGCAATTTTTACTATTCGAACTCCCTTCCTTCTCCTTTACTCTCGTCGATAATTACTCGGTAAGATGGGTGCTCAACAATATCCTTGGCGTGTTTAAACTCACTTGCCTCAACTAAGTCCACCGCTAAGAGCGTTGACCGCGGCGTTCCCCGAATTTAAGCGCGTTTGATGTTCTCCTATGACCCGCCAGCCGCCTGCTGGACCTGCGGCGCCTTCGCGACCGTCACGCACGCTCCCAAGTCCCAATTGACCGAGTCACAGGTTTTCTCGCGACGCTCCTGTTACTCCTTCCACTAATGGGAGCTAACTGGCCGAGTGTCTAACGTCGAAATTTTAATTGCAATACACTTTTGCCGATGTCCACCTTTTTGTCTTTGGAGTAATTTTCCACAACCGTAATACCTGTATTTGGAGCGTCTTTCATTATTACATGTCCTCAAAATTAGCAGTGAAAACGTATAAGCAACCAAAACGCCTGTTTGTTGGCATAGCTATTGGAAAATCTGTTTTTTATTAATTTACCGTCGTAGAAGACGAGGAGCATTCGACAATCAGTAATTGCTCCAGTCTATTTATCCAGAAGCATGAACTTCGGGTAACTGTAATAAATGGATTTTTATGGAAGGAATGATTTGTAATTGCGTTTACGTGCGTTCAATGGACACCTGAAATGCTTAAATGACCTACTCTCTAAGTTACATAGATGTATATTTGAGTAAATTAATTTGCACAGAAAATGCGTTTCACATAGATGGAAGTAGTCAAAGTGAATCTCATTTGCCATGCTCTCAAGTGTATCATAAATATTTCACAATGGTTCCGTTTTCTATATTGGCCAATCTTTTAGGTTTGAATTACTGTTATTCCAAATCGTGGTTAGGTATGTTCTCACAATATTCTTCGTGATATATTCTTCAATTCTTCGTGTGTCCTATCTGCGGTTTCCAACGATTCCAATTAGGAATTTTTTCTAGGCGTCGTATTTTTCTTGAACTCAAGTTTGTGTCCTCGAATGAAAGCAATGTGTAACCATTCCTATTTTTTTCGAAATCCTCACTCATACTAGGAGAATGATTTCGTGTCGAAGTTCACGTCAGGCCGGAAGTGGATCCGAAAACAAACTAAGTACACGCCGCGCAGGGCCCTCTCTACGGACCTTGCTGGAATTAAATTCCCTGAATATTATCTCGGCCCAAAGGAGTCGAGTAATAATTAATATTAAGCGATGCACAATAGTCTCTGCCATTGGAGCCCTCAAGACCCTCAATAATTGATGGTAAGGCACTTTACATGTCAAGGCACCGAAATAAGTTGCATAATTACAAATAATTCAGTTTCGAAGGTGCGTCAGTCTTAACTGGATTTGTTTCAATTTGGAATCGGCAAACTTTCTTTCACCTGCCCCACTAGCCTTATGTTATTACTTCAAATATGTCCCTATCCCTCTGACCTATATCTATATGTACATCAGGAGAAACACATGCGTGCTCACATAATACACACACATATGTGGTGTATTTAAACCATAAACACAATAATCAACCCGGTCTGTCAGGTAGGTGATTGTAGAAATTCACCCAGTACTAAGCCCGCCGCCGTGTGAAATTCACACATCAGGGTTGGAGGGCCAGTTCCTTTCCCTGTGGTGTATATATATACACACACACACCCACACTCATCGAAAATATCGATGACGTAGAATCACACACTAGAGTGATATAACAGTTGGACGGCACGATAGAACTCAAAAATATAAATAAAGAACATGGAGAAAGACACAATTCAGATAGTTATAGTTTTCGACCTTCTCTGAGGCCTTCTTCGGCAGTCTAACCTGAAGAAGACACTCCCATTTCGCAGGAGAAATTTTCCATTCCGTCCTCATCGCTTTCCTCCTTGTTTTCCTCGCACCACCTCCCCCTCCCCAGCCACCCGTTCTACTATCACTTCCCCCACCCCTCATTTTAACTTCCCACCTCAGCCTTTCCTCTTCTTCGACCCCTCTCCTCCTCTCTCTCTTATCCTCCCCTCTTCCGCTTCTCTCCCCCCTTGGTTCCTGCTTCATTTCTCAGACCGCCCCGGTGCCACCTCTCGGCCGAGTCAACAAGCTCTCACAAAGGGAAGTTCCCCCTCTCCGTCTTCGTTTCCGCTCCAACCGCCCATCGCCCCCACACCCCCCTTTCGCCCCCACCCATGCCATGCCCTATTCGCCCACTCGCTTGTCTTCGCCTCCCCTCTAACCCTCCTCCATTCGTTACATTTTTGGCTCTGCCCCCCACCCTCCTTTCCTCTCCTACTCCCCCCAGACAACCGCCACCCTCTCCTTTTCTTCCCGTTCCCATTAATGTCGTCCTCCGCCCTTCCTCCTGCCTTCTCCGTCCTGTCTCCTCTCCCCTCCCCACTCCTCGCCCACCCACCCACCCCTCCTATTACTCTCAGTTTTTCCCACATCCATCTGCGATTCCTTTCCCATAATTCACTTCCCAAAGTGTTTTCCGCCCTCACTATCTTCTTTATCTCCTATTTATTAGCGCATTCCTTCTTATTTCCTCCAGCACTTCCCCCCCCCCCCCTCCGTCCCGCTCGGACTATGTCGGATGAAAAGAGGCGCCGGCCGGAGCGAAACTGAAACTTCCCTTGCCTCTAACCTCGGCCATTAGGATGTTTATAATATTGCCTCTCCATTAGATATCATTAATGGGATATTAACACTTCTCTTCATGTGAAGGTAGATTTTGATAAATAAAAAAATGTAAATAATATAGTTGTAAATCCGTCCCTTAACATCGAGCAGAAGATTCTGATATTGAGAACTTGCAAAATTAAGTCCATAACTGCGTTTTTGGGTCCGCGTCGTATTAATGAATTCTATGCGTATTTAGAAGCCGACCGGGTTCCTTGAGTAATCTCTATTAATGGACTAATAACTAAATTAAATTAATCACTTGAGCAGACACTCGGCCCTTGCCGTTTAATTTCGTGAATTTACCGATGATATTCCTCGATGGTGGGTATTCACTATATCCGTGGGACGTCGAAAAACAAAGCACAGTGTCTGTGAACATTCCAAAAACCCTCGCAACGAGAAAGTGTTCATTTCTACCCAGCGGTCCAAACATATAAAAGTGGGTGCGAGGCAAGACCGAAGTGACGATCAAGAGTGTCGGTAGCCGCTGACCGTTTGATGGCAGCTCGTCCTCGACGGCACCTCATGAATCTCGTAGACTATCCCAGCATCCAATCGCTCTTATTGGTCGATTGCATGGGCCTTGTAATTGAGGTGATTTAAGGATTTTTTACGAAGTACCAGAAAGGGTTTTAATTGAAGCGAAACTCTTACCCGAGAGGTATGTGACAAAATATTAATTTTCGTTCGAAGCGATTGACAGTGGAGGTTGAATTTGATAAGTACCGTCATACTATATGTGTCTCACTTAAGAGAAACGCGTGTTAAGACCCTGCGTATAGGTTCTCCTTCACCTGTATCGTTGTCAGCCGTATTGAAATGGTGGGATATCGTGCCGTCAGGGTATAATATTCCATTCGCCATCGTTATAACCTGACGACAATTAGAATTAAATAAGAGATCACTGCTGGACCTGTGCTTAGGAATGCGTCGAGGAAGCCACGATTCGCCCCCTTACCCCCGGGTGTGCATCACGGGCCCTCATTCGCAACCACCCCCGCACTCCCATCCCTGGAGGTCGGGTGAGAGCGGGTTTGGGCCGGGGGCTGAATATTTGATGACTTTCTAGAATACACAGTCGTCGGAGGGGGGTTTGGGATATTTGTGCGCGGGAGGGGCGCTCCTTGGTGGAGGTGGGTCCTTCCCCTTCCGATGCCTCTCGTTTGCTCGGCACGACGACGTGGGATTAGAACTGGCGTGGGGATCGTCGAAGTGAAGTTATACTCGACTCCGGTGGGCGGGCGGCCCTGAAATTTCTCCAGTCAAAGAAATCGGAATCATCTGGCAAATGTAGGCAGGCGGAGTGGGCTGAGGCAAGGGTCGTTCCGCCTTGGTGGTTACTTTCGTCTCCCTATCATTGGTGTGTACAGAATTGGCAATTGATTTTCCTTCTGTCTCCATTTCCTTGTTCCGGGATCCTCATCCCTGTCTCCCCCCGCTTTCTTCTCTCATCCCCCCCCCTCTTTGCAGTCACGTCTTGTCCCAGAGGCACCTTGTTCGTCCATTCCCCAGAATAGCGGGAAGATGTGAATCCGTGTCCAGGCGGTGGGAATGACCGCTGATTTCCATCGTCATTGTCATCTTTGATTTCTTTTAGGGAACTCTTCCCTATTAAGTTATATTCCTGATATTGTCGTCTATAATCCACAGTTTCTTTTTTCTATTATCTGCTCCAATGACCTCGTTTGCGGATTTACGTATCACTCTTTTGAAAAAACTTCTGTTGTTTTCGTCTCTTTGTCTGTATTAATAGTTTTCTTTACCACATACTGTTACTCTTTTCTTTTCTACCGTGCTAATAATTAATACAGTCCACTTCCTCGCACGTCTTCCCTGTTTTATCCTCTTCACTCTGACGTTACACGTTATTAGTACTAAAATATGATCTGCATCTGCGTCTGCTGCCAAGAAACTAATGTAAAGTGCTAACTAATCACGCTGTCCTAAATCTGTGTCTAGCCATAAAGTAGTCTAACTGAAATCTTTCTGAACCGCTGAGCATTTTGCAACTACGCTTTTTGTGATGTCCAAACCAAGTGTTGGTGATTATTAACCCGTCTCACTTAGAACTCTATTACTTTCCCCCAGTAGTCATTTCTTGCTCCTAAACCGTACGTACATACTCCCCTACACCACTACCAAATATTCCTTCGCCTTCCGTCGCGTTCCGATGCCCCATCACTATCAACTGTTTTCCTCCATGAACGCCGGCAAATATTCCTGTAATTGATCATTTACCCCATTGATTTCTTCTTCCTATAATTATTTGTTAGCGTGAAGACCTGGACAGTGACCAAATTCGTCGGTTCAGCTTTCACTTCTACTAATTATTCCAACACTCGCGTTATCTCTTAGGGCTTTTCCACCTACCTTTTTGTTCAATACTATTGATATCCCTCGCTGGCTATCTCCCCCTTCGCCGTATATTAGTCTTACAACTATTCCCATCATCCATATATCTCACCTACCCCTTCTCTAAAGTATCTATTTTCTCTCTTCATCTCCCGCTTTAATTTTTCAATTTCCCTGTCCTCAACAGCATCCTAAACATCCAATTCCTTATTCTGTTTCGCTCTTCTTCTCTACTTCTCCAGTCTTTGAAAAGCTTTCGTGAGGTGTCGGCCGTCGTAGCCTTCCCTCTTCCAGGGAGACACACGGCTCAGTCTTGTATTTTTCAGGATTCATACTCAAATATATGTCCGTCATTTTTGCACGGGATGAAGAATTGAGGTGGTTTCCCGTTGCCTACCTCAATAATGTTTGTAGCGTGACAGCAACACTAAGGTCGGACACATTTGCAGCCGGGGTACTGAGGAACAGACGCTGTGCGAACTACCCTTCATCGGCTTCCTATCTTTCGATGTCTGGGTGAAATTGCATGGGTGACCCAAAGAGGATCTACGTGTGTTAGCATTGCTCCCGCTAGCACAGCACAGGGGTTATCGGAACGTTCAAGTCCCTTTCCACCAAGCCAATGTTTTAGTCCATGGGATGGGACATCCTGGGTACAGATGAAAATGTTCTCTTATTTCCTCTGGGCTTACTCCGTTTAGTTGATGTGAAGATGTTACCTACACATTTTTGGCCCTTAATAGTTTTAGCTAATGAATTTTTATTTGGTTTATTTTTGTACTAAGTATTTATTAATTTTTGACGGGTTCCAATGAAGCGCCTATTTTATTTTCTCAAATGCGCAATGTAGCGTAGTCTCTGTTGCATTTATTTTATCTTAACTTAAATATATGCATCTTTTTCTTCATTAATATTGTCCTTTTAAGCATTCAATTCATCCTGCGGACTTCAACTTTAACTCAGAAAGTGAGAATTTAGTTATGTTTTTATTAACCTTCCGAGTTTGAAATTCGATGTTTGGACTAATTTCAGAGTGGCTTGCTGCCGAAATATTATTTTGGATTTCATCGTGCCGATGTGAGGGATGTTGCGTTTCTCTTGAGAATCGATGCTTCATTCGCGAGGAAAAATTCATAAAAAGAAAAATTATGAGTAATATCAAGCAGGGCAGTGTAGTTTTTTAATCATATTTAAAAAGTAGATTGGAACTTTTGAGTCAAGATAACTTAATTAAAGATCGGAGAGATAGTGGGAAATTGCGGATGTTCAGGAAAAGCTATCCCTTTGGAAAGGCGAAATACGGGCTCGTTCGTTGAAAATAAAATAGCTTAGGTACAGGGTGAGGGAATCGCGGAATTGGAAAGGATATCGTATATGGGACGGGGCAGACGTATCCAGTTTGAAATCGTTCGGCAAAATTCAATTGTGCGGGATGAAAAACAATTGAAATACGAAGATCCGAAATTCTGAATTTTAAGCGACTGCATGGTGGTGGGAGTTATGACTGTTAGGAGAGGGCGATGTATGGGCTGGAGGTCAGAAGCATTTGGCGTTGGAGTGGGTTAGAATTTGACTTGGGATCATGGCGAGGGGGTTGGCTCCCATCAATTAAAACGATAAAAATATGATTGGGTGAGAGAGAGAGAGAGTTAGTATTTTTCGTGAGGCTGGAGTAGATTCATTTTTCCAAGAGCGATGTCCACCTTCCACAGTCGTTTTGTAGAATATCTAATCCCAATGATTGGTGATGAGAACTATCGGGATATTTGCGTTTCCTTGTTGATCTGGGTCTCCTTTTGCAGAATGCCAACTACAGCGTTGCACCCGTGCAATCCGTTTAAATATTGCGATGGTACCAATTCATTTTAGTCCCAATGCTAATCAGATTGTGGAGCCCCTCAACCGATGCTAATTTTCGCCTTTCGATTTCAAAATATCCACTTTAGGTTTCCTCTGATGTTAGACAGCGACGGATATTCACAATTTATTGTTATTTTGGTCAATATTTGAAATGATAAATGGGCTGGTTGAAGTTTCAATTGTTATCAGAAATGGTTCGACAACCACCTGCAGGTAAATAATAAGTAAACCTGTAATGTGCGTAAATAAATAAATACCTGTTAATACCCACTGATCCACCAAAAGGTTGTTTGGCAGGGGGTGCAAACACCAGGTGGGAAAGGTAAGTGATATGGGAGGGAATGTTAGACGAAGGGTAAAGTGAAATATATTCGTTGAAAACTATAAAATAAAATGCCAATTGTAGACATGCTGGAGGAAGTGGTAATTTAAAACAAGGATTAATTCACCTAATAATTAGTTATTTGTAATGTGAATAAAGGGAATAAAAAAGAACCACAGCCATTTACACGACAGGTCTCCACCATAACAAGACAGGCCATGCAGAATTGAATAGAACGAAAGAAATTCTACTATTTATTTACATGAGCACGTAAGTCATGGTATCCGCTCCTGAAGTCACGAGTAGGGAAGGCGACACACAGCTGCAGGCATTTGAGGCGTTCCTCCTCCCTCCAGAGAGTGACGAGAGATGAAAGGGGAAGCTTGAAAACAACAAGGAAGGTTAGGCAATATTGTACCAAGCACTACATTCATTAAATGGCAATCTAGTTTTGCATATGCTAGTTATGGCATCTATTTCCCGAATTATATATTCATGATCCAAGCGACCATTGTATGTCGGAGTGCGAATAATTTGGGACACCTCGCCGCTGAATCATGCGGACGGCTCTGAAATTATTGAGTAAGTGGTCATCAGGAGCTGAGACGCAGTATTTTCATCGCAAATCCCATGTCGCCGTTTATCTTCTCATAAGTTCTGGAGCAAATGGTTTGTCACCGGCGCACGATCCTCAGGGCCGTTGCAAAGGTGAGTGTGGGTGAACTTAGACAGTAGACGTTGGATGACGGAATTAATAGGCGGAATGGAGGCATTCGCTTTTCCTTTTGCTTACTTTCGGCGCGATTGTAAATGGAGTTCCCTCTCCATCTCCCTCCCCAGTTCCTCTCCCATGACCATAAGTCACATGCCTTTTTGATAAACCACATGTTCCTTTCCACAAGGGATTACGAATCTTGAGTACTTTTCTGGTAGTTATAGTAATAATATAGCACGAGGAATCCAAATTCGTAAATGATTTAATAGCAATATACAATGAATTTTAGACGACAAAATGTGTCCGCTTCTTTTGATCCGTCGATAACTGTTAAATGTTTCTAAATTCTATGAGAGATGTAACTTTTACAATGGTATAATTCAATGTTTCTGGGTATGCTTATGTATTCGACACGTGAGAATGCGTCGTAGCACAATTAAAGTATACAGTATGTGATTAAATTTGTATTTTAAAATTTATTGTAATGAAATTGCTTTCTGGCAGTACCCGATTTCGTGGAATTTAAAATCTCTTATGAGGCGAATGGTTTGGTGTTTCATTGGTGCAGTTGTCAAATTCGTGGTCTGTAAGTGTACCTGAGCCAGCTGCCTTTTGTATTTATGGGATTTGAACGGTGATGGAGGGTAGTGCGTTGAATTCACTTCTTTGTGGGTTCATTGGGTCTTCTAAGATCTGTAATGTTTTAGAAGACCCTAATTGTAAACTTAGAAGTTCATTATCTAACAGCATTCTTTCTCATGGGCGTGATCTATTTATTTTTACTGAAGCTTTCTCAATCATTTTTACCTTAAACTAAAAATAAAAGGGCACCCTTTTGTGAATAATTGAAAAGAGATTTTATTCATAATATCGTCGTCAATTAATGTCAACGCTGAATTTAAAATGACTCGGAATTTCCATCTAAAATCGCGGTGCATAGCTATGGCCTTAACGCCACGAAAAATATCACTTCATAGTTAAGCGAACTGTGGGTTCCTATGAGTTATGTCATAAGTTTGGGTTTTCGAGGCATCACCTTAAGCCATTAAAGGCTTTTAATTAGGGCGATGAAAGTTCATTCGTGGCAAAGTTTCCTCTCAGCCAATTTTGGTTATTTAGGATTTTGTGGCCGCCTAGTTTACACCTACCGTGGAAGAGAAATAAGGCATCTCATGTCTTGATTTTGAAATACTAGGTTTTAGTTTGAAATAAAAGTCTGCTAAAGGAAACTTTCTTAATTGTCTCCGGCACTACATTTTAATATACATTTGGATTGCTCATTTAAACTTTTCAACTCTGGAACCGTGAAGAAACTACTGGCAAAGCAGCGAATTACAGCTAACCGACGCCATTAGCTGTTGTTTCTGACGTCACCCTGTTTCCTGCATCGAAAATTCCGTCTTTTCCTAGAAGTTTAGCCCACTTTCAGCATCATGTTCAGGGATTTCGAGACTCCTCCTCGGGAGAAGAGCAAGGAGACCCTTATTACTTGCAAGCCCTCCTCCCCCAGGCGAGGACGACTGCCCCCACTTCCTCTCTCCCCCAGACTCTACCCCTCCTCCTCCTCCTCTCCCGCCTCCTCCATCCGCGGTGCGCACACCTTATTTCCTTTCAGCGCTCTGGACCACAGGGCCCCCTTCACCCCATCCCGTCTCCAGTTCCCCACCTCTCTCCCTTACCCTTCCTCTCACACAACCCCTTCTGCCCCCGAACCCTTTCTCGGGAAACCCTTTTTACAGCTCCGCCGCCCCTCCTCAATCCCTAGGAGCCCTTTTGATGTTTCCGGTGGCGGGGACTGTTAAAAGGGTATAAGGGGTGAATAATTGATGGCCGGGAGGGAGAGCGGGACGGGGTAGTTTTGGGCAGGGATCGAGGGACTGGAGGGGGAGGTCGCTGGAAGGGCGACGCCGCTGGAGAGGGTGAGGACAAGCATTGCCTCTGCTTTCCACGCACCAAGTCTCTCCTGCGTCACGCCGTACCGTTCTTCTTACGCTTTAATCGTCGATCTTCGGCTAATCTGTAATCTAGTTAGCGCTTCGTTTGTGCTCACGATTAATATTCTGTCGTTATCTTCCTGAATTCCCTGGTTAGCGACACGCGCCATTCGTGCGACCCTGACTGATGGTTTGTGGTCAACTGGCCTTTTATCCTTGCTACGGTTTTTTCCCTCTGTGTTGTGTTGCGATTGGGAGTCACATTCCGCTCTTCCGTGCACAGAGGACCGTTAACGTTTTTGACCGTGGAAGTCTAGCTACTTGGTACTTTGCAACTGCTTAATACTGGTGCTTTCTTCAATGTGAAACGTACTTTTGCGGTTGAAATATCCAATCGTCAAGGGTAATAATAACTATTTACGGAAATAAAACGTTTTTTACGTTCGCACCCCATACCATTCATGGTTCGCATTAAAAGTATAGGGAAAAGTTTCGGAAAAATAGATTTATTTCAGATAATGCTACAATGCCGCAAAAATCTTCAGAGAACGTCTCTTGAGCGTTGACACACTTTTTTCAGAGGCTATTCCACGACTTGAAGGCTCCCTGGTAGGCGGATTCCGGAAAGTCCGTAAGGGTAAGGTCCCATGGTGGTGTCCTTTAAGGGAGCATTTCAATTTTGGGAAAAGGATGGCGTACTGGTGTTTTGTCGGGAATGTAAGGGGGTTGGGAAATCGTCACGATGCCATTGCAATTCTTCGAAAGCAGACTCTAGACTCTGCTTTTGGTCTTCCGTCAAGATATTTGGGATGACGAGTTTGGCGCAGATCTTTCGCATTGCCAAATTTTCAGTGATGATGGAATCTTCTTATCAATCAATGCCAATACGATCTGCGATCATGCCAACACTTCACCGACGGTTTGAATTCAACACTTCACGCACATGTGAGGATAACATTGTTGCCGATACTTTTTATGCAAACTTTTTATTGAAGGGTTTTTCGAGTGCCGTGTGATATTTGAGCAAAGTAATACTGAATTACTGTATCACTCGTATCGTAAGAGATTTTAAATGGTCGTTTGAAGCATAAAATCTTAATCTTTCTGAATTTGCCTTCTTAATTAAGTCAGTTTCCCGTGAATTTCATTCCTCCCTCCTGAAACAGAGTGATAATTAAATTTCCTACGCCGTTGGCCTGATTTTAATACGCGTCTTCGGTTTATTGCGACGATTCTGCCCTCTAATTAACGTATGATTTCGTCACACCCTCTCAATTCTCTTGGCATGCCAAGCCTTCTCTACTCGAATGATCGGAAGTCGTGGACCACTTCTCTGACTTCCACGCCCTCCCGTGCCGTGCTTTACACCGGTCCACCAGTGCTCGTATCGCGCGGAGAAATTCTGGAGAGGGTAGGCGAGTGGTGTTGGAGGGCATTTTGTATTTAGAGCCAATGTGGTGCTCTCGCGTGTTGCCCTTCCCCCCGCCTTCTCCTTTCCTTTTCTCTTCCCCTTCCTTGAATCAGAGTCGCCATAGCACGCTGTTTTTGGAGAAATACGGATAATTAAATTCTCTCTCATTTCTCTAATATTGTGTACAAATTTTATTTTAAAATTATTATGTCAGTGAGATGTCAATGGAGTGCACAAATTCTCTGTTCGTGAAAGAAGTGGATGGGTATTTACTTGACCTCACAGCTGTGTCAGCCATGAGCAAAATGTGCAGATTTTCAAATACTAAATCGCTCCCCGGCAAGTCGCTTAATTTTTCCAAACTTAAATCTCGAGGATTTTGAATGTCGCTCTCAGATCCACTGTGTATTCTTGCATGCGTGCGGGTGAATGTTTTATAAATGCGTGCATCATACTATATTAATGGATGACGGGCGTTTTGCTGCCAGTAAGGCGGTCACCCTTTCGGTTGGGCGGTGGCACCGAGGACATCGATTCCCGTCACTCCGCGTGTCATTCCGGCGGACTCTCTCTCTGATGCGGGACTGGCGCGCGTACCCTCGCGTGACAACACATGAGCGTATTTGCCAGCAATTTATCACATCTCTCGTGAAATCATTTTTAACACTTTTTAAATGACTAATTATCACCTATTAAAGACTTCAAACTCGACTAAGATCACACAGACCATCTATTGTCACTTAAAAGACTATCAAGACATTCAACTTAGGAAATTTGAGGTCGGAAGTACTAGGATTCCGTCAAAGCTCAGTTGGCGAGAAACAGTTCGTCAATGAAGTTAGAACACAGCAATCAAACTCGAAAGTTGGTAGACGTGCGAGCTATTGGCTGTGAATGTGAAGTTAAGTAAAGTCCTCTGGTCAATGACAAGAGTACTTTAGAAATCTCCAATAACGTTATTTCGCTCAGTCGGTGACCATTAACGGGTGGAGGTAATAGCTTGATGGCGAGAAGACGTCTTTACCGTAGCACTGTTCGATGTCAAGTGATAGTGCTTCGATTGATCTCTTGATGGTTACCAGCTGACCGAAATAACGCAATTAGAGCTTTTTAAAGTACTCTTATTATTAGCTAGAGGGATTTACACAAATTCACAACTCGAAAATTGTTTTGTCAGTCGGTGGAAGTAATTCTCCCCTATCTTTTTTGTCCAATGATGTGTGAAGTTCAGGCTTTTGGGGGAGTGGGGTTTGCAAAACCTTTCCTCATGTCACTTCCTGTTTTCGACTAAGTTCTGAGACCCACAAAGATGCCCCGTCTGGAATTCGGATAGCGCTCTCCATAGGCATCTCCCGGTAATCGAACCCTAGGGTCTCCCGAGCGTTGGCAGTCCACTTTTGACCTACCACGACCGAGGAATGACGATTGGTATGAGAAAATGGAAATCTTCGGGCATACTAAGTGTTCAACGCACCGTTTGCCAGCAATTATTGCTTGGATGTTAGTTTGTTGTCTTATATGGCTGGTTTCCCGGGGGAGGGGTTGGGGGGGAATCGTGTCAACCGCGTGCCTCCACTCGCGCTTGCACGCGTGTGCACAACATCCTCCCCCCGCTCCGACAAGAGCGGCTCTCTGACCGAACACGCCTCTGCGGCGGCGGAATTGCACACCGCCTTCACTCCCGCCCCCCTTCCCCCCCGCACTCCTCGCCGCCTTCCTCTCCTCCTTCGTCTTCTTCTACTTCTTTTAATACTTCTTCCTCTCTCTCTCCTCTCCCCTCGTTTTCTTCCTCTCTCCGGATTAAAATTTTTATGTCCGCAGCCAGGGTTTATTGATCGCCTCTTTTTTCCGCAACGCCCGTGCTGGTTTTCCTCTTCTCTGAGTGTGTATCTGTACCTCTTCCTCCTATTTCCCCTCCGCCCCTCTTCCCCGTTCACTCTCCCCCCCACCCCACACACCTCTCTCTCTCTCTCCTGCCCACATCCCCCTTCCCTCTGCTTATCCCCGCAGCTCATATGGCCACAAGAACTATCTATATAAAACTATTGTTTCATTTTAGTTCCTTTGTTTAGTACATATTTTGTCGTTTTTGTGGCTGGCTGCTTTTCTTTTTGATATTCGTTCTATTTAAAAAGGACTAATGAATCGCAGTTTATCTAAAACATTTCGCCTAAAAGTGATGGCTAATGGATGGTTGTACTTTCCCCTCTCGGGTATTAACCCTTGCCCTCATCCATTCAGCGTGCCGCTCCAACGGGACCACTCCCTCCCCCTTCACTTCCTCGATCTCACCAATAAATCTGTTTAATCCCTATCGTTTCTCTCCAATTGACACCTACTGACAACTAATTGTGGAGCACTCATCATCTCAGCCTTTCCTTTCCCTCCCGTCCAATTCTTATCTTGCGTAACACTTAATACTTAATTATAACACCATGGCCTCCCACTTCCTATTCCGACGTATCTTCCCCGTCCCCCCGTTTTCCCTTCCGCTAACCATTCTCTGCCTTTTATATCGACGCGATTTCTTCTTTTCCTTTTATATTTTGCTCTCCTCTTCAATATCTGTAGAATATATTGTGTGCAGGAATTATGTTTCCTCGCGCTCGTATACTCTACACTTTCCTTTTTTAATGACTTCATTTTAATATTCTGCCGTAAAGCATGTCTCGAATAATGCAGAACTCATCCTCCTTAGTGACGAGCTACACCGGCCCGTATCTGGAGTTACGGAACGATCTTACGTCGATAGCCGACTTAGCTTCACTTAGTACACAGGCATTTTCTTTGCTGATGCATATAATTACAGCATTCCATCTTGTTGCCCTATCATATTACCTATCAGGCACTCCTACATCCACTTATTTTGTCCTTTTGAATTTTTTTGCCTCTCCTTCCCTGCCGTGCATCTAGAATTCCAGCTTTCGGTTTCCTTCCCATCCATTTTATTTCAACGAATGTTCTCCGCACCCACGAACTAAATGAGTCTAATTTACGCTTATCCATTCGCCTTAACGACCAAGTTTTCCAAACATACAAAATTGCGCTCCATATTTAAGTTTTCACCTGTATTTTCTTAACAGCCTTACTTAAGGTGCCTGTCATCAATTCCCACCTCTTTGTAAACGCACCATT
Organism: Hetaerina titia; assembly: GCA_037158775.1. Lineage (NCBI taxonomy): Eukaryota > Metazoa > Arthropoda > Insecta > Odonata > Calopterygidae > Hetaerina > Hetaerina titia. The sequence continues at coordinate 102,892,349 of CM073772.1, read as the reverse complement.
ACCTCACCAAATTCTTCCACTAATGCCCTGACTACTTCACTCGCTTTCTTTTAAATCACTTCATAATGAGCCGAACTGTACTACTACATCTTCTAGTTACTGTCCCCCAACAGTAATGTGAATCTTTACTTTCTTATTTTTTGGTAATCTATTCATGTTCGTTTCGTTATGATTAATATTAATACCATACAGTCACACTGATGCTGAAATGCGCTAAGTAATGATTGTAACCCGCAATTCTAACTTATTTAACGAGTTCCCCGCCCACTTTCACTCCAGTCTTTTCCCTTGCATCCCTCCCTACCTTACCATTCTCTGCATCGATGTTGAAAACAGCGGATCATAATGGCACCCGTCTTCTTCCTTGCTTACCACCTTCCATCCCGACTCTCCATTCGTTTTCCTCACCTGCGCAGTTTATCCTCCCTGATGCGAACTAAAAAAGGGTGTCTAACGTTAAACGATTTTGTTGAGGACGAAGAATGAACGACGCAATTAATGTTGATGACTTTTGAAGAAAATTGGTGTTGTTTATTTTTCTTGGGTAAAATGAAGGTCGGTAGGTAGTGGAATCTTCGAAGTTGTTAACTGTTAACCCGCTTTTTAGGGACCGTCTTTAGCCTCTTTAATCTTCGAATTTAAGTTAATTTTTTGATGTAACATTATTGCTTCTTTTGAAGTTGCAAGAAAAAATGAAATGATATTTGTTGGGTGAAGTGGAATCGGTGTTAAAGTTCGATCAGCTTTAACGAGTTCTCTGCAAAATAGTAATCTTCTTGGAAAGCAAAAAGGAATCGCATGACCTACATATATGACAACGCGCTTGAGGAATGGAGCAATACTATTTTTTAATATTTTAAAATATTTCCTTCAAACGTTCTCGTATCGTGTGAATGTCTCTCCGTTCATGCGCTTCTTTGATACGCTGAAATGACATTCATGAAAGCAGGGAAACAGGCTAAAATGGCCACAGATTCACGGAGAAATGGGGGAAATCAACACCAATGGAGAAATAATTAATCCAGAGCGAAAGAGCTTTTATGTTCCTATAGGCGCGTCCTTTAAGAGTTGAAGAAAAAGATCGGAGTGTTAAGTAGTAAATGTGTATTAAGTATTTTTATATGCCGGTTGAATCCGAAGATTTTCGGATTTCTTATTCGATAAATTATTACTTAAGAGTGCCTTACACTGAAGGAAACTTTAATTTTTTAATTACATTCTTAATATAGGAGGCACTGTTTTGTGCCTTTTGGATTAAAAAAGTTATGGGAAATAACATTTTCCACCTAAAATTAGCAGCGAATTTCAGGTGCTATTTTGAAATTTGTGAACGGTACTACGCTACCTACGCAAATCACAAACACTGCTGAATTTCTCAAAACGTTTCGCCTGAATTATATAAGCCCCGCTACATTTACGCGTTTTACCGATAACTGCTGAATGTGCTCGATGAATGTTTGTGTTTCCGTTGCTGCGCAACTTAGGAGTTCGGAACATGTTGGTAGGATGGAAAATTATTGAAATCACATCCCATTCGTACGCCAATATCTTCACGGGAGAGGGACCATGCTTGCTCCTCTCGGCCCATACTTTGTAGTGATAGAAATTATTGGGTCGCATTCTTCAGCTAGAATTATGTGTAATATGGAAGTAATAAGAACTTTCGGTAAGGTAAAAATACCTGAGCTGATATGCAAAATGATATCGTTAGTGACAACAGCAAGACAAAAGCAACAATAAGTGAGACAGTCGTAACCATAACAACAGTAATACCTGTATATTTACTTAACACCGGACAGCGTAGATGTTATTTACACGATTTTGAAATTTTAGCAAATATGTGGTAACGTCTTACTTGATATAAGTGGATCTTTCGATAAGTCCTTAGGAAAGAAAGCAAATTATTTTGGTTAGGTTTTTCTTATTTTTTGAACATAATATGCGTTTAGCGCGATACACTTTCCACCGTTTCCATTTCTTGTTTTAATTAGCCCAAAAAGTTGGATTTCGGACGGACCTCAAAATGAGCATCCGTCTGTGTTGGCGATGACCTCCTCGTTCGATGTGAATTGTTTTTCAGCGAGCCATTCTTTCAAGTCTGGGGATTGAAAAGGTCTGGTAAATACGGTTAATGTTATAATCATTTTAACTTTAATTCAATAGTTTTCGTCATCAAAACTACGCAGGTGTGCACCCGTGCATTGTCTTGGTTGGACAGAATTTTTTTCTTAGTCAAATGAGGACTTTTTTCGTGATTTCTTCGATCTCCTTTGTCATTTTTGATAGCATTCGATGCACGTAGATGATCCTGCGTTCATCCCAAAAAATGGTGGTCATTCCATTCTATCTTTTGTTGAAGCTCATTTACCCCATCGTTTGCAGTCGCAAGTACAGGAGCATATGTGCAATGTACTTCATGCAAATCGGCTTTGGTCTTTTTCGGTGTTAAGCCTTTGAATAGAAATGTCTAATCACAGAACGAAACTCATTTTTTTTCTTTTTTCTAAATAAACCAAAGGTTGTTGCCTCATTCGATTATGAAAATGAAACCTTTTGGTAGATATAGCTGAACCTTAGCACCAGTTCAGTGAGGGATGAATTTAGCCAAACTCAAACTTTTTACTACACTACGAGAGCCATCTCTTGGATTTTCTTTGGACTTAATGAAATAGTTCGATCATATCTTTCAATTCATAATATGCATTCTAAAATTGAGATAGAATGGGATGGGTAAGGGTGTGCTAAAATTGAATGTAAAGCCTTATACTCAGATTAAGAGGAAGGAGAAGTAAGAAGAGCGTAAAAAATATATAATTGAGAATGACAGGAGAATGAAAACGGGTGAGGTATGGTGGGTGGATATTAAGAATGGGAGAGTTAGAGCAGAAAAAGAAGCAATAGGAATGTTAAAGTTTAAGAGAGATGGGATTAAGATGATGGTTGGTAGAAGGAAACGGAAAATTGCTAACGCTTAAGTGTGGAAGATAATGTGCAGCGAACTAAATAATACGTGTAAACATTGGCGAGTTGAATTCATTTGGAAGGAGAATATGGAGTGATTTCAGTTTCTAAAAAATGTAGAAATAAAATTATAGTACTTAACTGGGATTTTTGTAAGGTGATGCGAATATATGGGACCGCGACATGAATAGGTCTGAGGAGTTGCGCCGCGGAACGCCACCGCCCGCCCGACACCCCTTCACTGTTTAGGCCGTTTATTTGGTCACCAGCGGGTAATTATTGGATATTCATGATGGATAATGTGTAATACTTTACAACGTCGGTACTAATATTAAAACAATTCACGAGAGAATCCGTTTTCATCCTGAAAGATCGGAAGTCGTCGAAATGTATAAATTCCAGGTCGGCACGTGTTTCCGTTATTCGATTAAACCATAAACACAGTAATCAACCCGAAGGTCGGTTCAGTAGGTGATGGTAGAGCTCACCCAGTACTAAGCCCGACGGCGCGTGAATATTCACACATCAGGGTAGGGGGGCCAGTTCCTTTCCCTGTGCCGGTTATGGTTTCCCAGGAAGATCTGGTACCCGAAAAATCAACTAGCTTGGGTGGAGCTGCAGGTGCCCAAAGTGCCTTGCCCGGGAATCGAACCCGGGACCCTCCGGTCAGCAGTCCAACTCTCTACCCGCTAGATCACCGTGACCCGCGTTATTCGATTATATCGGCTTTAAAAAAAATAAAATAAAAAAACCATAAACACAGTAATAAACCCGAAGGTCGGTTTGATAGGTGATGGTAGAGTTCACCCAGTGCTAATCCCGATGTCCTATGAAATTCACACATGGGGGAGGGGAGCTTTCATTAAATGTCACATGCACAAAAACCAATGCCTTCATTGCGTATATAAGGAGATATGGTAGATTTTTCTTTCCATATTAATATTTTCTTACCGACAAGAGGGTTTCTGCCTACTGGTGCACCGTACATCATATCCTTTTTCTTCATCATTCCTTTCCCGTTGCTATTTGTCGTCATGCATTTCTTTCTCCATTGTATGTTGTTGTTGTTTCAAGACTCATTGCCATTCATTCTTGCGCATTGCCTTCCTTACCTATTAAGGCGGTGGGACTTGAGTATACCTGAATGATAGTCGAGCGACCTTCGCCCTAGCCGCAGCAGCAGAGGGGGAGGGTGCCGCTGCCCCGCGCAACGAACGCTTTCTTCCCCAACACCCTTCGGCCACTCCCCCGCGGGCACCTTGCACTCTCGGGTGGCGCCTTTCCTCGCCACCACTGCGCCCCCATCCCCCGGCAACCCCACGTGCAAAGCTCTTTGCGATTAGCACAGGGCGCTCTTTATTCATTTCCCTCCCCCCGGTGACACCATGAATATTTTCTTTGAGAAATGCGGAAGTACTTTTTCGTTCCGCGGATTGGTGGGAGTATGGGTCCGTTCGGGCGGAAGGAGAAAATGAAGTTTCATTTTTTCTCATTTCCCCGGCTCTAATTCTGCTTGCCAAGTCCGCCGACGTGACTGACTCTCGGCTCGGCGTCGAGTCCCGGTTATATTTCAGCAGCCGAGGCAACTGCGTGCAGTTGTTTTCGCTGCAGCAGCAACGTACGTCACGCGACTGTGGACTTTCATCATTGAAAGATGAACGTGCGTTGACCAAAATAACATTCACCCCCTCAAGTGGGGATGCTAGGTGGTTCCGGCACGTTCGCAGTTTTTTTTTAATTTCTGCTCGCATCTCGAAAGCGCTTCCACTATTCGCTGCGAAAACTTAGCTCTGTCGTTTGGGCGAGTGGGATTATGAGGAATTATTTTCGGTTTCCTATCGTCCAAGCATCACCACGGAACGACGGCCCTTTCGAGTCGACGCGAAATTCAACGTTTCCAGGCATTTGAAAAATATTCTTGAAATGCGACAGGAGCATTATGCTTACCAAAAATATTGCATCAAATGTGTCTCTCGTAGGGTAACCGCATTGTCTATCGGACGTCCTATGTGTATGTCGTCGAAAATGTCGTGGAATTCGCTTGTTCAGGGTTTTGCAACCATTTTCGGCACAAATGCACTTACTCTGAATAACAATACACCGGTGTGCAACTATTGACGTTGCCAATTTTCTAGGTGTTCGTGATTGTGAGGTTTTTTCCTTTCGAATTCCCCTTTCCAAATTTTCCCCTACTCTGTCCACGGAGGTTCTCTCTACAGGCGAGTGGGTGCCGTCTGGAATCCAGCGCGGTGGGTTCTTCTTATCGAATCGCCACTCTCCCACCTCCATTTCTCCCTCAGTCATGTAGCCCGGGTAATTTTCCACTCTTTTGTGGCAACAACACCCCCCATCTCCCCCGCGAGCTATACCCTTCGCACTCCCCCCCCCGCCACCCCACACGTCTTTGACTGCTTCACTACAACGCCCGCCCACCCGCAGAGCCAATGAACCACTGCCTCCCTTCCTTTTGAATTTCCCCATGCGGATAAATGAGTTTTCATCCCCTACCCAGCGTCATTAATTTACCGCACTAGGTTGGGCATGTGGAGATGTAAATGGAAAGTTAAATGCGGAGGTGGTTTTCGGGAGACTTGGTGCGAGATGTGGAGGGGGAAAGGGGGGCGTGGGATGGAATGGAAGTGGGGCGATTAGGGGTCGTTGCGGGTAGGCGGTGTGGGGGATTGGCGGGCGCGGGGGAGGGGGATGCTGTTGCTGGAGGCTGCTGGAGAAGGGGTTGTGTGCGGCCCGGACGAATCAGGCATCGCTTGCCGACGTGCATATTATGACGATGCACATGTAATTGCTCCGCGTGGAAAATGCACGCCGCAGTCCCCTTTCCCCCTTCCTCCCCCTGTCCCCTCTCCCCCCTCCTTTAACCCCCTCCCCCACCCTCCGCCGATTATCGCGCTTCGGGGCAGCGGAATAATTTCTCTCCAGCTTGGAAGCAACCTTCCCCACCTCCCCCCCTCATCCTCCTCACTCCCCCTACACCCCCCACCGCCGCCCCCCTGGTCTATCGACCTGCGGCGGGGAGTGCAAGTACGTGCGTGATTCCGTGCCTTGGCACCCCCTCCTCCTCCTTCCCCCTCTGTTCGGGAATCTTGTCCCTATCAGGCGCTCGTGAAAATTATCTTATGTTAAATCTTTTTTTTCGATTGAATAATAATTATAATTAATCTGTCAATAGTCGATTTTGAAAAGCTATCGCAAATGAGAGTTACAGAAGTGAAATGGAGTGCAATTACGAAACTATGATTATTTTGATAGTTTATTGCTTACTAGCAATGAATTATCACATTGCCTCATTTTTAGGGTCCCCTTGAATATCGGTTTAGAACCCAGGGAAGGTGGCAGTGGCACGTCGTGCCTTCACCTCGCTCACCGTGGTTCCATTCTCGAGTTTTGTGATTCTGATTGGAGTTGAGTGGGGTATATTATATTTCAGCGGGGTGAACCCTCGACGAAACTGTGCATTTCATGCATCGGGTCAAGGAACCAGGAGTATTGCGGCGGATACCGTTTCTTTTGCTCATTCACACTCCAGTCAAAATGGTGCTCGACTCCAAGAACCCGCCTGGCCAAGATAGCACCAATGCGTTCCCAAGTTCCTTCATATTGGCTCAGGAATTTACCTGATTGTAGAACCGTGATGATATTTTTTCTTTGAATACGCCTTTTCCCTCAGTCGCCCCACGCTCTCCGTTTTGTTTAATTGTTACTCCATTATTTGCTGGAAGGTTATTTCATTTCCTTGGATTGGCAATTTCATGTCCCGAGGTCAGACTTGATCTCACTGGATGTGGAATAAAAAGGGAATAGAATTTTTGGTATTTGCAAAATTGCGTGGGGCACGCTTTATTTCGAAGAAATAGCGTCGAGAAAGTTTAGAAAACATTACCTCGACGGTGGTTTTAAATTTGGATTGAATACTTAAGCAACGTGGGATTCGATTGAATTCTGATGTTAACTCCCTTGTATTTCTAATTCTGGGCTGCAAATTGTCTGCATATCTCGTACTTAATGATTTTGAGGTGAGATCAGACTACATTATGTTGAGGTCTAACTATTCTCGGTGTGCAGAAATAAGGTGCCTTTTAATTTCTCCTCCCTCTTTGACTTAGTTTAAGTTGTGTGTTAGTTCTTCCGTGGCGTTGCTGTGAAGCTGTCGCCTATCGTTTGCCATCACTTATCTCTTCCCAGAGAGTCGGTGCTGATAGTGTTCCCTCTTTGGCTTTCGCTGTTCCACTTTGTGGTGACCCAGAATCGCTGTTAAATGCAAGCATTAAATACTGTGTTTGAAGGTGATTGACGCCCTTCTCCCACATAACCGGCGTCTATATCGAGTTGCAAAATTTTTCGTGTGCGTTGCCATTAGTTTTTAAATGTATATTCTTTAAGCCTAAAAAAAACAAGAAAACATTGTCACTGGGAATGGTTTATTTTTAATTTTTCCTATTTGAAAGTTCTCGACACGGCTTGCTGCCTCAAATCGATACTTAGGGAATGTCAGTATTTAAATACCTCCTGCTTATTAACATTTGAAATGCCCTTCGGCGATGGCAATATGCACAGGAGAAGCCGCATGTAATCCCTTTGAATTATTAGTAGCAGTACTTTATTGATTCTTGCCCTTCCTTCCGAAGAAAGAATGAGCAAGAATAATCAAAGAGTTTTGTGCAGGGTTTACTTTGTGTTTCTGTGGTAAAGGTGTCTATTGAAAAAAGCATGTGTCCAATGAAACCGATTCCTCTGATTTACATTTGTTACTTTCAAAATAATTCCTGTGTATATCCACATTATTCGAGAAGACCTGACAGATGTGATGGATACTGCCCAAAAGAAAGTCCTAATCGTTTTGAAATCAAATATATTTGAGTAAATGATAACGCATAGGCACTCTAATGACCCCTGCTCCATTCCCACTTGCCCAGAAGTGATTTTGAGATGGCTCCGAGAAGACTCGAGAGGCTGGGGGAGAGGGGAAAGGGGGCGGGGTGCAAAATCCAGAAGAGGAAGTGGCTCCCGCGAAGGCAGACGATGCCGACGTGGCGTTGTAACACTCTCGTGCTCTTTTATTTCGCTCGTCCGCCGCTCAGAGGGCTCTCCGGTAGGAATTCTTGTCGCGGGTTCGCCCCGCAATCAAATTGTAAGATCCGGCTCGTTGCCAAAGAAAGCCAACTTGCAGTAGTCGCGCAGTTGGTCGTTCTTGAGCGGATGGGCAATTAGTTTTTGTGCCGGGGAGTCCGACTGGGTTTAGGAGGGGAAGGGGGGTCGATTGGAGCGTCGGGATTATCGCGCGGTGTGCATTGCATCGGCTAGCAGGATCCCTGCCTGCAATGCCTTTCGAAGCGCGCACAAACACACACACGATTGCATACATACAGCAGCTATCCGTTTGTGTGTGTGTGCGCGCGCGTCTCCCGCCCTTCTTCCCCCTTCCTCCCTCCTCTTCCGAGGCCAACTACTGGAAAGGTCCGCCGCTGGGCAACCATCCGTGCGGAAGGGCCGGCGGGGCGGACCGCCGCCGCCGCCGGGGAGATCTTCTTCAAACCACGGGATCGCATTAGTTCGCATCCGACCAGAATCCCTGGGCTTTCCCTTGCCTCACAATTGCGTGCACTTCCACTCCTTCTCACCCCCAGCGCCTCTCCCCCCCAGCTGCCTCCTCTCGTTCCATCGTTTCGCAGCAATTCATTGTTGCCAACTCGGGTTTTGCGCTCCCGTGCTCGAGGTTAGTGCGGCCTTTAAAATGTTACCAAAGTACCCAGAAGGGGTTCAATAAATGAAGACGGTTGTGAATCCCTTCCCTCTCATTCTTATCTAGTGGTTTTATTGAAATATTTGCTTCCATCCAGGGTGCAGAATAGCATACAACGTTATCATCGTGTCATTCCGCTCCTCAACTAGAAGGGGCGTCGATCTCTCGTCACGGTGTCCTTATCCCGAGCCTTAACCCTCTTACTTTAATTGTAGGATCTTGGGGGTGTTGTAACTAGCGTGGACAGGCTAGAAATTGCTACTTTTGGCCAGCAATTCGTATCGAGGAGAAGTCATTTTCTGTCCCACCTGATATCTGCCCCACGCGTTGAATGTTGAACGGTTTTTGGCGCTAAAGCGATGGGAAACCATAAAAATCTGCCGTAATTCGATGTAAAACCAGCGCCAGCTTTGATAGCCGAGAAAGCTGAAACGGCAACACCGCTTCAGGATACGTCCCTATCGTCGTGGGAAGAAGAGGTTCACGGTGTTGATTCCACTCTCTCCTACCCGAGTTGTTTCTTCCCTCCGCCCAGGCCCTTCACTGCTTTACTCCCCCCCTCTCTCTCTCCACCCTGCTTGCGGCCCCTTGCTCAACGTAAAGGTTTGGCCACCGTGAGAATCGGAGCGGAAGCCGTTCTTGCTTCTTGTGTGCGTGGGGTCCGTGTGCTCCGCTGAATCCCGAAGTGGTGGTCAAGACGAGTGGCCAGCCGCGCGCCCCGCCACCCTGCCCCCTCCTTGGCGCCTCCCCCGTCCGCCCCCGATTAATTCTCCCCCGACCGCGTAGCGGCCCCACCGACCACCCCCTGGCGGGATCACGAGGGGGTGGCTTTTGCCCAAACGGAGGGCGGGGAGGTTTCGCTGCTCCCGGCCGGCGGGGCGGGGACCGTGGGGATGGTATGTAAGCGAGGAGCGGGGTTGGGTGGGCCCTGTGTCGATCGTGGGGTAGAGTTAAGGGGGGAGGGTGGGGTCCTCTCTCCCGCGACTCTACCGACAGAGCCACGGGGAAGGTCTCGGTAGCCCCCGCTCTCCCCTTCCCTATTTTCTCCAAAATGATTACTGACTACTAATGTAAGGAATGCTCCTGGATATTTCCTTACCGCTCGCATTTCTCCTTGCCCTATGCTCATCGATCTCGCGACGAAAGTTCGCCGCTTCTCGCTTTATAGTCATCAATGGTCAAAAAAAGGCGCCAATGCTATTGTGGGAATCGTTAAACTCAGTTTTATTGTGAATTTTATCATGCTCATATTTTAATTGACTCCTAAAATCTGAAGACATACGTCAGGAATGATTTCAATATGCTCTCTATTATTTTATATCCATCTTTTTTACTTTTATCTATTTTTCACTGACGGGACATCAGTTTTGTGTCATTTGGTTCTTAACATATTTATTTTTAATATATAAAAATGTATTTATTTATTTAAATGTGAACCATATTAACATTGTTATCTTTCTATGGGATGCTAGCATGAGATTGAACGAATAATGATTAAAGACCAAGAAATAAATTGCTGGCGGGTCATATCATAACAAAGAATGCGGTCCCGAGGTGGAAGGGGTGTCAGAAGTTGTATAGATTTCGGTAGAATAATGAGTTGAAATTCAGGGCTGGCTAGAGGTTCAGTTGCAGGTAGTCGGGCGAGGTGGAAGTCTTGAGTTTAATATAAAAGTCAAACTAAGTGATTTCCCTGAATGTCTCATTGGAAGTATCAGTTCACGGGTGCGTGTGCCATTCATATAATGTTAAGAATTTCGAAATCATTCTTCATGTTAGGCATACAACATTTCGGGATGGGATGGAGGGCATGTTGGTTGTCATAACATCCTTACGAAGCGTTGCGAGTTCGTTGGTGACACCGCCGCCTTTTGTTGTGCTCATACTCTCCTTCCTTCTCTCGAGAGCCTCATTCCTTTGGCGCTTGCGTCCCATTCGAATTAGACAAAAGGGTTAATTTTTTTAGCGGGATAACTCCGCTGCTTATGCTCCTCACTCAAACTCACCTCCTCGTATTTCAGCGTTTTCGACGATCGCTTATGCGAAGCGCGCCAGAATAATTTCTCGCTCCAAAAGGTGGCTTCTTAATCGGTCCGCTGCTCCTGTTAACCCAATAAAGTGTCGTGTCCCTGGATTAACCTTATAGTTGAGCAGAGAGGCGTAGTTTCTTCCAAGGTACGGGAATTCGTAGCTTGCTCCTTGTCTCGAATTTATGACCCCCTGGGAATGATTCCGCTCCAAATGCTGCGCTCTCCGAGAAACGACGGCCCGGCTCCCTGTGCACTCCGCCGCTCCCCTCCTCCCCCCCGACCCTCTCCCTTCCACGTGATATCTGCGAGTCTGTGGCGCGGAAGTCGTTTGCGTGTTACGCGATACAACCCCCACTCTCTTCCCCTTTCCCTTCATCCCTCCCCGGCGTCGGAAATCTTTTAACATGGGCGGGAGGCGGAAGGGTAGGAGGCATTTCCTTCCAAAATGGTTTTCATCGGAGGCGAATTTATAAAAGAGTCTCTCTCCTGATATTCTTTCCTGAGGTAATCACTGCACAATCTGGCATTAAAGGCTTCCACCAGTCATGCCGAGACCCGCGACATATTGGACGATTTCAGAAATCTATCCTCCCTAATATTCGGTTATAAAAGTACGAGTGCCCCCTGTTCACTGTAACTTCATTTCTGTGAGTGGGATTATCTACCTAACGTGTAAATGCAAAACATTGTGCCATGTAGGATTAGATCCGCGATTTTCCGTTTTCGAGCAGGCGCTTCCCCGGTATAATTGTAAAATGGGCACGGTCTCAAATGTCTGTTTGCCTAAAGGATTTCGTCCATGTCCGATCCTCTACATTCTATTATCTTACTAATGCTAAAATAAATTTTTGTCAATTTAACGAATCCAACGCATACTGATTTTGGCTCTTTTTGCAGGAGTTGTTTTGTTTTGATAAATTGTTTTTGAAATAAATAACCCGGTTTGTCGGTTGGTAACGTTTGGACAAGTTGTTAGAGGTAGTAGATTAATGTTTGCGTTGTAAAGGGGTATTATGAAGAGGAATATTGACGAAGGAGTAATCAAACAAGGGAAATATTTTCTGCGCATTAAATAGTCTTTTGTTGGAAAGTTTCAAATGCTCCATGAAGAGTCTACCCCAATGGCGCCAGGATCATGCCCTCGTGGGCGGATTCAATTTCCGCCAAAGTGGGTTTTTCTTCTCCACCTCAGGACAGCCCGTGTGTTTGTGATAGCCCAAGTCGCAATTTAATGTCAATTATGCGATGTTAAAAGGGCAAAACTAGGCTGCCTTCAGGTTGTTGATTCATTAGGAGGAGGAAGTATTCGCGGCACGCAGATTATGGAACGCCAATTCAAGAGACATTATGCGAAACGAGTTGTACATGTAACCAACCCAGCAGTCCCGCGGTGGAGTTCGTCAGCTGTCAATCCGGACTGGAATAAACCTTTTGCCCAATTAATGTTTTCACTCCCCTCTCGTGTAGCGGAAGTGACCTGGTTTAGGAAGACGGCCACCCGCTCGCCGGTGTTTCCTTGCCATTTCCTAATTACTCTCCATAGGAACGAGGCGTGATTTGAGGACGACCCAGGGGAAATTCGAACTGGGCCGGTTTCGTTTCTTCGGCGTAGCTCGCTTTCAGGCGCCGGGTGCCGGGTGAGGGCCCGCACGACCCTGCTGTCCTCCCCCAAAACTGCCCGGAAGTGAACTCGCTCTCCCGAAGAAGCGGATGTGATGGATGCCGTCGGAGGCAAGAGAGGAAGGGGGGGACCTCGCGAATGAGGGAATGCACCCGGCACGCCCCCTTCAAACGACCCGTGCCCTCCTCAAGGGCCGGGAGGAACACGGCGGTCGGCCCTACATCTTCATTACGTCCTTAAGTCAGCGCCCGGACCGATTTCCCTTTGCGCCCCCTCTCCTTTTGTTATTAATGATCCCCCGAAAGTAAACAAGACGTGCAGCAGGGAATAATGGAAGGTCTTCCCATGAATCAAGGGCCCAGACCCCTGGAAAGCTGCGCGTCACATAACTCGCGTGCTTGCCCGCAGCCCAGGGGATTTGAAGAATTTCCCCGAGTGTGTGTGGAGAGGTTGGAAATAACATAATGATGCATGCATCACTGTTTTTATCGCCGCAGCCTCAACGCCGAATAAATTCCGTTTACCTCTTCCGCCACTTCGCGCACCCCTGGCGTTCGATTCTCAGCGCTCCCACCCGTGGCCTACGATCTCGCGACGGGAAAGGGGAAGGGTTTGGGACCTTTGGTTTGAGACGATAGGAGGAGGACAATGAACCCCTCTCCCCCCGGTGTTCCCGTCACCCGCAGAGTTCGCTGAAAAGTTTACCCACCCCCTTTCTCCCCATCCATAACACGTGCATTTCACCCCTCCTCGCCCACTAAAAACTCCTACCTCCCATAACCGGATCCCTCCCCCGTGATCCACGGTGGCGGCGGCGTTAGGAACGCCACCCCTTAATGAAAACTAACGGTTGGACAAGGTGTTTTCGGAAGTTTATATGTACACGTGATTGCGGTCACGCGACATGGAAAACGCCGGCCGCCATATTCATGTCCCTCCCCCCTCTCTCCACGTTGGAAACTCCCCTTTACTCGTCCTTGCTCAAGCCCGTGTCTTCCGTCTCGGTGCAAAGTTTTCCAAACTTGGGTAGTCTATAACGTCATGGGTGGATATTTCAAAAAGTCCCTAGGAAAACATAGAAAAATAAATATTTTTGGGTAGGTACTTGTATTTTAAGATTTCTCAACATAATCTCGTTTTACTTCGATTCATTTTTACCAGCATTTCGCCACCTTTTTTGAACCGTCTAAAAAGTAGGTTTTCTGAAGGTCAACAAAATTGACATACGTGTTACCGATGACCTCGTTCTACGTAATCGTTTTCCGCCCAGCCATGTTTTCATGTTTGGAAATGCAAAAATGCCACGGGGTAAATTTGGCGAATATGGTGTGGATTTAGTTGTAATTCGAACATTCATACCTTAATTTTCGCCATCGAAACTGCACAGTGTTACCCGTTTATTGTATTGTCGGTGGAAAATTGTTTTCTTTGCCAAATATGGACTAGGAAAAGCCTCGATTCCATCAGCGAAAGATGCAATTTCTCCAGTTTAAAAATAATGGCGTGCTGTCATACATGAAGAAGAGACCCGTCTTTTTCAACTGTATGATGAGCACTGGAGACTAGTTTTACAAAATTGGAAGGGAATCTTCATAGTAATACTCTGTCTTTGCATCTATAATGTGATTAACTGATTTAGTTAGCCTTTTGTTTTATATGGAACTCGAATTCTCCACTGCGGAGTGCCTGTAGGTTTTCGCATTACACTTATTTAAAGAATGTGTGCTTGCTTTTGCTTTTCCCCCGACTTAAGGATGGCACGAATGCGTTTTAGGTCTGAGATCAACGCTCGTAGAAACCATTTTTATTAACTTCGATCATATTAAATGTTCGTGTTGTTGTTCATGCATTTATGCTTACATATTTTGCTTGTTGTTGCAATGCTAACGATGTTATTTCCTTGATGATGTCCATTTCGACTGCTTATTTGAGAAACGTGGTTACATTGATCTGTTTAGCTCTACTTGACATACGATAAAGACCTAATTGAATAGCTTGCAGGGAGGGTGCTATCGAAGGACTACGCGTTCAGCACTAGTGCTGTCATTTCGCATATGTTGTTATTATGGATCAGATTATTAGAAATGTTGACCACAAAAATAGCTGCTGTGAGCTCGTAGTTACGTACGGTATTGACCCAATACAAGAGAACTTGAGTGGCCAAGCTAGTGCGGTAAACTTACCCACCAGACGAATTTTTTGGCGATTCAGCGAAAGGAATCCGTTATTAGGATTTTGGTTCCTTTAGCTGCAGGAGCTTTATATTTAATATTCTTGGTCCTTAGTTAAATTAATAATATCCAAACTAATTTGGATATTCTGTTTATAATTTCCCTTAAATGAAAATGGAATGTGGAAGGACCCTCTCTTTTACTGGTATTCATTTCACTTCATGGTGTCGAAAATGTACTTTGTGAACTTGGTTCCGCAGTGACTACAGGCCCTCCTTTCGCCCATAGGCGATTACTAGTTTTAGATTTCTAGGGAGTGTTTGCCAGTGTATTTAATATTTATTCTAATTTTTAGAACCACTCTAATAATATGCAACTTTGACTAATAGTTGATTCACTCCACCAATAAGCTCAAAATAGATTCAATTAAAAATTCCTTGAGAAAAGGTATAATTCGGTCCGCATCTGTGCCTCCTTTGCATTCGTATCATAAGTAGTTTATAAAATAAAACTCAATGGAAATTAAGTGAACAAAATTATGATTAAGAAACCTTGGAAATGATTATGCCACTCTGCAGGACGCCAGCTTAACCAAACGGAAGAGGTTATTTAAAATCGCGGACCTGGATGAAGGAAGTGAGCCTCGAAGGATCGAGAGTTTTATATGGTTTGCTTTTGGCTTTTATTTTCCTCACCCGCCCCTAAACAACATCGCCTCCCTCCCCCGTATTCCCCGTCACTCCCTTCCCTTTCCATTCCACTGCACACTCCCCGTTTGTACACCAAGCCCTCGCTCTCTCCCATCTCTCCTCTCCCTTGTTTCCCTCCCTCGGAGTCGCATGTGTGACACCGCGTTTCCACATCACGTCACTCCCTTTCTCCCTCCTTCCCCCTTGGGACTGCCGACGCCTCTCTCCCTCCCCTTCGCCCTCGACAAGCGAAAGCCTAATGTGCGGCGCCGCCACCCTGAGAGTGGCTCGCACCCTCCTTCCCTCTCTCGCCCTTCGCCCGCCCTCGAACCCCGCGAGGCATTTCTCTTTCCTTTGCGGCCGGCACAAGTACTCCGCGCCGCATTATTATCCCCTCCGCCCCAGGGACGGCGTGGGGGTTGAGGGTGGGGTGGGGCCGCGAGCCGAGCCGGCGTCATGCAGCGCACGCTGCGCTGAAATTCCCGTCCGCTCTCAAAACTGTCTGTCGCTTGGTTCTCGGAAATCCGCAGTTTCCCACTCCGTTAATGACCGTGGTGATTGCCTGTGAGCATTCGAGAGTTTTTATTTGATTAGTGCTTTTTCCAGTTATTTAAAAAAGTTCAACAATGTAGATTTGTAGAATCGTTGTATATAAAATTGATTTTTGTATGCAATGAGCAGAGCAGTAACGATATCAAGACGCGAACTGATGTCGTTAAGGAAGCATTCTCAAAGAAGAAACATTAGGCCACAAGGACTTCGAGTGAGTATGCATAGAAATTATTAGTGAAAATAATTTTGATGGGGGACGTACATTCTTTTACGGAATCTTGATCTTTAGGAAATGGATTTAAGTGTAGACTTTTGGACCACGGTGTGTGTGAGCCGAAGTTTTAGAATAGGTGGTTACTCTTGACGAGACACGGGTCTTTGGGTGCGACCCAAGTATAACCCCTTTGAGTTCCATTCTGGACCGCTGGACAATGTCAAAGAGACAAAGACGAGGCGACTGAATGCCTTAAGGGGGCATACCTCAACTGGCGGAGGCACTGGCATTTGTGTGTCGATGCATTAGGGTAATTCTCTTATGGATAATTATTGCAATTTGTACTTTGATCTGCAATAAATGTTTTTCCAAAGATTTATTTGGCTTATTTTTGGGACAGATTTTGTAGGTACTGTTGTTTGTGATACATTTAAAAGAGTTGTAGTAGTGGTTGCAAGGGTTATTGAAGAACACGTAAGATAGATGGACTAATACAAGGGTTGTTAGAAAAGTATCGGTAACAATTGTTTCCTGAATTGTGGGGGAAGTGCTGAATTCAGACCGTCGGTTAAGTGTGCACATAATCGTAGATCGTATCGACATTGATAAGATGACAGTCACACCATTATCACTGAAAACTTGATGATTCCAAAGATCTGGACTGAATACGTCCTGAAAGTCTTGACGGAGGACCAAGAGCGGAGTCGAGAGTCTGCAGAGTACGGACAGAATGAATTTTGTCTGTTCACTTTCGAAGTCTCTTGACGTCCATTTTTTCCTTCCTATATCATGCTAACTCCAATACGTTTATGCTCGGGAACGATTCCGCCTTGTGTTTTGTTTGCCATCTTAAGGTGCATCAAATAAGGAGAATAATTTTACAGTTCGGGCGGAGATAGGGGACGTACGGCATTCCCAAAAAAATTACCGCGAGTGGACCTTTGGGATTAAGGGACGGGCGATAGTATGGGGAGTAAGCGAAGTAAGGGTAACGATTGAGGGAGGAAGATGAGGACACAGGGGCAAGCTTGATTGCATGGGTTTCCTAGAACTTGAGGGATTGTGTGCACGCTGCTCCCTCGCGTCGTTCTCCCATCCTCCTAGGTTAATAGTTTCTATATGTAAGATTTTTTCGGGTGCGTTGGTTGCTAACAAATCTTCCATAATTGATAAAGTGACAAGTTAATTTATGGAGTTAAACGTAAAGGAGTGTAATAGCGACTCGCTGATATCTTTGTCTTTATCCCACGTTTTAATACTGCATGTGCTTCAGTCAGGAGATGGTACGTTGAAATCTCATCCGATTATAATATCACGGTCATTGTTTTGGGATACTTTGCAGGTCTACTTTTGTTATTGAATTAGCTTTGTCGTCCGGCGGCTTGTAAAATGCGCATACATAGATTCTTTTGAATTCATGCCCTTTATTGAACGCCACACACTTTTCAAACCCTTACGGAATTATCTCAGCCCTTGGAGTTCTAAGCTGTAATAGAGACACCACCCCCGATACCATTTACTGTGTCATTTCTGTTTACGGATATGGATTATGGGAACATTTTTTATTTTGGCGAGTTCATAGGATGACCGGCTTTCAGATTCGATAATCATTTCTATGCCTCTGCATTGGGTAAAGTGATGAAGATATTCAGAAACTTCATTTTTTTAAACTCGGCTGTTTACTACTGATACAGAGGTCCACTAATGGACCGCAACAGTGGCCTATACTCAAAAAAAGCCGGACGGTGCTCAAATATCCTACCGCAACACACCTGGTGTGATGAACACGAGAGCAATCGTGAAGGTCCCTACACGATTGGATTGCCGGCTTAAGATCGACGAAAAAGGCCTCTCTCTCTATCCTTGGAGAAATGACGCGACTTCTGATTTATTCCTAAAACACTTGCCACGCGAGCAGCGCAGGGCGCGCGCTGTTCCCCTTCACCCTGTTATATGCGTGGTCCTCACCCCCGCCCGCGTCTAATCCTCTCTTCCGGATTCCCCCCTCCACCCCATCCTCCCTCGCGCTGTCGACAGCCGCTTTCAAACCGTTTTTCTTTTCCTCTTTGGATTTATCACGGACTGGTGTCCTCTCCGCGCTAACTCTCAGCGCCCCGCACCGCCACTTCTCCTCCCCGGGGCCACGTACCCTCGGCCCCGCGGGCGCCCCTTCTGTTTTTTCCCGCCTCCGTTCGTACATCCCTCCCGAGGGAAAGTGCCCTTGTTCCGTCACCCACCCTCACTTCACGCCACTCGCTCACAGACTTTATTTTTCGCCCTTTCCTCCCTTGACGCGTTTCTGTAACTACAATGCAATCTCAGTGTGGGCCTTTTTTACGCATGCCTCCAGTTTAACTAAAAGTACTCTTTTCGCTTCGTCAGCGATACGAGTCATGCTAGAAATACGCTGGCAAAAGGGTGATATTTTGGAGCAATGGCATTTGATTCCCTAATTTTGATTTTAATTAATGAGCAAAGGCAGATCGGGCATTCCGCTCGAGATTCCCTGCTCGAAGTTAAAGCCGAGCGGAGAAGGGAGGGTTCGACCACAGGCGGTCTTTGTTTCGTGGTGCTGCCGTGGGCCCGTTTAGCTGGCAACGCGGCGCACAATGCTTAATTTCCCCTTTTTGCAGGTACAAACCTACATTAAAAGAGATAAGGTACGTAGGAGTGAACTTTTTGTGAATTCCAATTGTTAATTGAGAGAGAATTCGGCTCTCAGCATCGACTGAAATTCAAACCTCGGTAAAGTCAACGTAACAGCACAAATCATTCGTGATTTCAATGGCAAAAAGTACATTTTATCGGAATTATATATGATAAATTGCTACAAAGATCAATATTAATTATCATTGTGATATTAATAAGTATCCAAATACGCTTTTTGAGGCTAAAGCCAGAACTCCCATCCACCCCTACGGTAGTGATATCATTTTCAAATAACATGCGTTACAGTTTAGAATATTTGGGAGTGAGAACTTCCTCCTGCACTTAGCAAGACGCGGAATATCATAATCTAGTAAATTGTCAGTTTAATTTACACTGTAATGACTGTAATCGTCATCGAGAGTCAGTTGAAAAATTTCTTATTTACCTTAATGACTACATAATGAGGACATGCATATTCATATTTTATTCTTTTCCTCCTTCATTTATTAAGATAGAATTACTGGATGCTTTCTCAACTGCAATAGCACAGTATAAGATAAGGATGTTGTGTTTAAGGAGTATAATTTGGGTAAGACACACTTCGTAATCTCTTTTCATCTAGCTTACTCAGAGTTCTGGTCGTCATTCATTTGATTATTTCAGGGAATTCTCGGTACCGTATGGATCGAAAACTCTTTTGGTTGCGAGCAAGAGCTCATGCGGACTTCGGGCATAAAGCAAATTTTCGACTTTTCTTTTCTAACGTGAAACATTTCGTACTCTGGATTTTGCTTGCGACGGCTACCTAATTACGTCCCTGGTCAGCATTATTGCCGTAACTTCGATTTCGAGAACTTCTTGACCATCCCTGGAGAAATATTTCTACAAATGTTTTCACACTTCTTTCGTAATTGACGTGCAAAGAAAAATTGAACTAATCAAGTCAGAAATTATAGTTTCTTGTTTTTTCATAGTAATCATAAAACTACCAATTAAAAAAAACTTCCACGACTTCAAGAAAACTTGATTTAGAACTCGTTCTCTAAGTTACTAAGTGAAGCATGCTTGTCACTTGCAGTGTAGTCTTGCCCTTTGAAATTTCTGGTACATCTCTCAGGGTAATGGCTCGTAGCTCTATTGTAAAACGTTTTAATTATTTTCCATATGCGAGTCGCTGGATAGACACTTATAATAGAAAGCAAATTAATGAATTAAGCTGAGTAATGTTTTTTGGAAAATAAAAAAATCAATTTTTATAGATCTCGTTAAATACTTAGATTGTAAAAAAGTAGTAGTCTTTTCGATTGAAAAGTTGACTTTCCCTTACTTTAGTTATATTATTACGAGTTACTTACTATGCTATTCATAAATTTGACTGAGCAGTAGTGAACTGCATACTTCAGAGTTTTGGTTTTCATATTTTTAAGTCCATTTGTGCTATGTTACACGCCGCCCAAATGGACGCTAGAGTAAGCCCTATCAGACTAGACAGAGCAGACGTGGACACACACTGTATTGATGCAAAAATAAACTTACGGCGTTTTTCATGCTTTCCTCCTGAAAAGGTCGTGGTCTTGCTATGATTTTTTATAGTCACGTGTCCGTTGATTATATATGCGCAACACTTTGTTCAATTTCACCAAGCTCGAAATGTATCGCTTAGTCCCTTTCTTCATATCGGTAAATCTCGCAGTGACAAAGCGTCGTCGTGAACTGTCGACTGTTCATGAGTGCATGTGAGGGAAAGGACGCACACCTCCCCGCACCGGTCGTGTGAACGTACAAAGACCGCTCATGCATGGGTCGGCGAGTGAAGGAGACGTCTCACACCCCGTCGAACTGCCCCCTCCCGTCTCAGTTTATTCTCTCCGAGCTTTTTCCATCCCCCGAATACGGCCTTACCTAATAATCAACCCGCCCCACTCCCCCGTCAGCTCACGATCCTTATTCCCGTGTCACATCCGTCCTCGCAAAAGGATTGAGAGCGGTGGTCTCCGACGCGCCAGCCTCGGCAGCCCGAGGCGCGCACGCGGATTTAGCGCCGAGGGACAACTCCTGCGCCCTAATGACGGCGGCGGATTACACCTCCACCACTGCCTCACGCCTCTCCGGGAGTGGCAGGGATGGAGGTGGTTGGTGTGTTGTTTCGAGAGCTACAAGAGGGATCTGCAGGCGGAGAGGATGTTTTATGAGAGCATGAGAGACAAAGGTATAGAGACGGTGTTCTCTAATGGTATTCTTTCGGCAGAGGAGGGCAAAGAAAGTATTCGCTTATCATGTGCATACCGATTTGATATTTACGGGAAAATTATATTTTTAGATATTAAGGAAGAGCTGGAATATATATGAGGGATTTTAAGGCCTATTTCTTGAAACAACCATTTTTTCGGGGTGAAAGAATTTGTGTCACGTTTGGCCACAAAAACTTGAATCAGTGCGTTTGCCGTCACTCGTAATCGAAAATGGTCCAAAGGAAGAAAGATACTGTTGACAGTAGTGACTTCTGGGATGGGGGACTGGGCTCCAAGGTGAGCATAATGCGGATGAGGGAGGATGAAAGCGTGTCGTCGCGTGGGAGGTGCGACCCTCGACCTCCCGCCCCCTCCTCCACTTGTCAGAGTTCCTGCTTCCCCTCCACTCTTCTTCCCCCCGTTTCCATCTTCCTCCAACTCTCTACCCCCTTCGCCCATGCTCCCATCCAGGACCCCTTCCTCGTCTGCGAGTGTGGTTTTGGTGCCGTCGAGTGCGGGTGAGGGCCCTTAACGAGGCGATGATCGCACGGGGAGGGGGGGTGAGAGAGGTGGCGCATTCTCTGCTCGCCCAAGCCCTCCCTGACGTCCACGAGTGAAAGAGAGAAGCAGTTCCCGCCCTCTCTTGAAGTCTTAGCAGCTTTTTGCTGTCGTACGACGCGTCTCAGTTTTGCTCAAAGGATTGCGCGCATTAATAAATAATGGTTTGAATTATTTCGTATTACGCGATGAAGTCGTCTGATGTATTTAAGGCCGTGCTCGTAAACCACGTTAGCCCAAAAGATGCGTCGTAATGACTGGGAAGAATAGTCGTATGCCTTTTTATTCCCACTTCGTGATCCAGGATCTGAAGTCATAACGATCGTCTGAGTGCATGTCGATCCATCTTAACGTATTTTTAAGCGTGGGTGTTTTTTTTTCGATCGTGATGGAGAAGTATTTAAAAAATGTATGCACTAATTTCCTTGGAAATGGTAATTGTGTAACGGACTGTTGCTCAATTGGTGTTTTCTCTCGTTCGCTACCATCTATGTGGCTAAACAAAAATGCATGTCAGTGCGCAACCAGTGGACCAGGTTTACAAAACATACTGTCCACGTTAACTTATTCGAGCAATTGATTGTATAATGCCTTGCAAATTTTTTGGAGGGAATCGATTCAATGTGGAAGCTGGTGGAGACCTTTCGTTTGTATGGGAAATCTCGATTACCACTGAAAACTGCTATAGAGAGGAAACAGTATTTCAGCATAACCATCTCGTGATATTTCACTCTTTCCTCCAGTAGAGTTATTATTTTTATTTTCCCAACAATATTATCTTTCGCGACGTATCTCATCCATCTCTCTCCTTCCGGGCCTTTCTTCTCTCACTTCCCCCTTTTCGTCGCACCACCTGATACCCACACTGCCTGCCCCACCTCATTTTCTCTCACCCCTCGGCCCCTGTTGAAACCATTTTGGGTTTTTTTTCCGGTTCGTCGTCTAATGAACGTCATCGGTGCCAGTGCATGAGGCAATAGTACATGAGACTGTGTTGAAGGCACTCCCTCTTCGAATGCGATTGCCTTATAATGCGCCTGAAATTAACGATGTTTAATTGCTCCCAAGGTCTCTTAGCTCGTGGAAAATTTTGATGTACTGTCTTGATTGAATCTAATTTCGAGAATCTTCCGATTTTCACCAAGTTATTTTGACCAGTTTCCTACCCTAAAGTTCAACATCAGTGCCTTAAGAAAAGGTCCTTTAAACTATTGCTGTTAACATCCTTCAAATTGCTCGCATTTGGGGATTTTGATTCAGTTATTGGAAATTTCTAGAAAAACGACGAGTAATGTGGAAGTCACGCGAATAGATAATCAGGAAGTGTTTTATAAATGTAATTAATCGGATAGAATCATCTTGGAAAGTCTATTCTAAGCCACCGTAAAATTATCCGCCGGTGTGTCTGTGCCCGACTGCCGATCCCCTTCGGATCGTCCCCCTGCAGATCTATTCTTCAGAGTCGTCTGCCCCCTCTCCTCCCTCAACACGGCACGCTCAAATTCTCCCTTTTCCGTATTCATCTGTGTCCTCTTTTAATTGCTGCTAGGGTTTCAGAAGTGGAGTGGCTAGGGGATTTTGGCCTCGGGAGAGTGTGACCGGGGCCCCAACTAGGGGCGGGCGGGCGAGATAGAGAGGAATGATGGGATTTCTGTGTGAGTCCGGGAGATGGGGTTTTCCCGAGGAATACGTGGGAGGGTGGGAGCGGCCTGGGGTTGCATTCTCCAGGACTGGTTGTTTCCTGCGAGCACTCGGGGTGAGGGTGTCCAGGAGTGAATTTGGGTGGCCTTGCCTGGGGAGGAATGGGGGGGATGAACTGGGATAGAGGAGGAAAGAAGTAATGGGGGAGTCGTCGGGGGTCGGGCGGGGGGTACGGAATTGATATTTCCCTTGCGTGTATGTGAAGAGGGAGGAACTAATTCATTATATAGCGAAGATGGAATAGCGTACATCCGGGAGTTATTCCATCATACCCTACGCCGTAGACCCGTCTCTAAGTGAGCTCGTTCAAAGGCAATGGAAAGGTAAATCGCATAGAATCGGTGCAAAATACCATAGCAAAGGATCTGTAACTGGTCTTCATCTGAAGTTGGAGGGAATAAAAATGTTCAATTCCGGTTTTGTTAGTTCGGGATCCGGTGCACCAATTCTTGAATGATTTAGGAGAATTCGCCAAGTAGGGAAAGGTTTGTGGAGGAACAAAGCCGATGGGGGCCACTGTGACCGGGTAGAGTAGGATGACAATGAGGACAATGAGTTTAAGAGTTGACAATGGCAGGATGTGAAATCTGGGAAAAACTGATGCGAGGATGGCGGTATGTCCTTCGGGAAACGAGTAATATATTGAGTGGACAGATCGTGTGAAGCGATTCACTTCGAAACGGAATACCACCGGATGAATTGGTCCCGTCTCATGCGGTCATTAGGCAACCGAACGCGATGACACGGTATCAAAGCTGCAGCCTAGCAACTAAGGTCTATGGTATTAATTGCTCATACTTTATTGTTTTCATCGCATTGCTACACTGCTTATAAACTTATGGGAAAAAGTAACCAAAATTGGGGCCCTTTTCCCTTTTAAATGGATTTTAGTCCAGATTAATTCTCTCAAATATTTATTCTGATGCAGTGGAGTTTGTTTATTTAGAACAATGATATTACGTTAGGTCGTATATTTGAATTCCATGTATGTGTACTAACCACTGCGTACTTAGAATGTAGACAGGTCTAACCACGAGTTTCTAACTTTTCTTTTCGTTAATTAACTTTTCGTCTGTTGTTATTGCATATTGTGTGACCTTAGTGTACTGAGTTTCAACTTTGCTTGGAAAGTCAACGTGTCGATCAATTGAAAATTAAGCTGTTAAACTTGAAAAACTGATTTGAAAAATTATGCCCTATGTCATGTATTCTTGCGCCACGGTATCATCATCAAGGGGAAACAAACAGTGACTTGGATTGAGAGAATCGTGTTTTTATTGGGTGGTATTGTGTCGGTGGTCTTTGAGCACAACTCGGAAGGGACCCGCGGTACTTATTCGACGGTGATAAGGAGAGCACTTCTCGGGGACGAACTCGCACGAAACGAAAATGGGTGTGGTTGATGCTCGCGCCTGCAGTTATGTAAACCCGAGGGAACCAAATTCCCACCTTTCACTTCGTCCCCGCCGCAACCATTTCGGGGGGGATTCGCAGGTGAAGTGTGGAGGAGGCGCAGTGGGGATGGGCGAGGTATAAGTGTCCGAATAGGCTCGCGGATTCCTCATGGAGGGTCGGAGGATAGGGGAAGGATTTGGCTTGTTGAGACGCACTTGAGGGGGTGGGTGAGCAGGGCGAATTAGGACGAGGGCGGATCTTTTCTTTACCCTTCCATTCCCTTATCCTTTTTTTCTCTGTACCTGTCCTCTTTTCCTCGTTCTCTCTCTTTCCGTTTAACGCAATCAAGTCCACTCGGATCCATCCATTCAATCTATGTGTACGTGCGATCTAGACCTTCACTCCCCTGACTGCAGAAGAAGCAAACACTATAGAAATACTCACGTTTTGCCCACTTTTAAGTCCGTAGTTCGTTTCTCTTTAAAATGTAGTGCGCCAATTCTACTGCCCAACTTCTTGTCAAGATAGATGTGAAAGAATGACTGTTGGAAAAATATTTTGAATAATTATAAAGTAAAACAATATCATGTGCACGTACAGAACGTGCCTAAAATGTGCCCTTGATGAATATTTTTTCCCATTATGCGATGGACTATAGGGAATGTAATGTATTGTTTTTACCGACATTTTTCGCCAAGGCGTGAAGTTGCGTATATTACCATGTAGCCTAACCAGTAATTACATGACTACCCTATTCGTGTCTGTTAATAAAAGATGCCTTAAAATTCTAGATGGCTGGAGAGATTGCACAATAATAATTTTCGCCGTCCAAAATTTTTGTGAAATGTAATCCTGATTATTTGATAACCCACGATATATCCATTATCATAATCAAACTTTTCGTTTTGTCATTGTATTGTGGATTCCCCCCTTCCGAGAACTATTTGTTATCGAGGGATGAGTTCTTTGCCGGATATCTTAATTCCATTTTATAAACTCTTCCATGCTAATTTCAAAAAACTGTAAGAGTAACTTTAACGGAGTCACCCGCTATGTGTGCATTATAATGCAACCATTTCAGAGGGTAAAAATCATTCGCCTTGACCGGGATTCGAACCCGGATCCCTCGATATCCGGATATCGAGGGATCCGGGTTCGAATCCCGGTCAAGGCGAATGATTTTTACCCTCTGAAATGGTTGCATTATCTTCCATGCTATTTGTTTTTTTTCGTGTCCAATGTGCAATGTTCCTTGGTTTAGGTCTTAAGTGAACATCTGGAGGAGAGTGAATTTTATGAAAATGATTGTTAATTTTCAGTGACTTTCCTTAAGCAATTGGGGTATTGGGGTGATCTTTTTCTTTCGGAAATTGTTTACGTACTTTCTTTGATAAATGTTATTCACGACTGTTGAATTTCATCGTGGTGATAAGATTTCAGCGAGCGTGTGAGATGTTGGATAGTTTTGAAGGTTGTGTTGAAGGATTTCGGAGAATGGGAAACCACCTCCGCAGTGGCCTGGCCCTCTCACCATCTCCTCACGAGATGACAGGGTGGGGGCGGGTGATGTAGCGCCGGAGACGCGCCATCGGCGAGTGTAGCCTCTCATCTCCCGCTTGCTTCCTCTGCTCTATTGGAGCTCATCTTGCGGCCGTGCGTGTGCGCGCCCGTCATGTTTGGCGGGCGGGGGGAAGGAAGTTCCTCGTTTGCGCCGCAACACCATTTCTTCACATCTCCCCCCCCTCCCGTTCTACTCCCTCCCTTGTCCCGCCCGCACTCATCCCTCACTCCACCCTGCTTTCTCAACTCTCCCAGTAAGTTCTTTCGAAAGCGATCCGACTTACTCACTTGAGATAAACACAATATCATTTGGGATTTCTGATTTACGTTCTGCATGAAATTTCTTCATGTATAATCATGGTCAGAGTGATCATGCAACTGGAAACATTTTGGGTGTAGAGAGAAGTCCCGGAAGTCTTGGATATACCCCTGTTAATATCAAAAACTTTTTTGTATTTTGCTAAGGTTACGGTGACCCGTTTTTGGAAACTTATCAGAAATTTATCTGTGTGCATAGCTATTGCGAAGTGGGCTTTTCGCCCCAACCCTCTGCTTGAATGAACTTGTTGGTAATGTCCAATAACTTATCTTTAGCGTTAATTTCATTTTAATTTCGGTTACCTTTTAATTTTTCATCGTGCTTATGTTTTTAGTTTCACAAATAAAGTTTCGTCACTTAATAGGGAGTATTATTTTTTTTACGAAGGAAATAGTTTGTATTAGAATGTGAACTCAAATTTATGAAGGGTAGGGATTTTACTGTGGTTTCATTTTCTGATTGGGTTTCGAGGTCCTAATATGTTAAGTGTTTGTAGATGTGCGAATTATGACATGTCGAATGCATATGGCGTTCTGTAGTGTAATTCATTAGGTAGTCACGGATATTATCTGCCCTATTTTCAACTTTTGCCTCAGCGGTACACGAAATCGTGTTGAGATATAATACGTATACAGTAGTCATTCAGGAAATATTTCCCAATCTATTTAATTACTCTGAGCCCTCTGAATTGTGGATTCCTGATAGTTGATTTATGGAGTATAATTGTCGTGGGACACCCACTCCAACAGTAGGATAAAATAATATACCCTTATAAGTATACAAGGTGGGAACGAATCGAAATAGGCATCTGTTTTCAAAATTCAAAGGAACTGATTATTTGCTTTTTAGGCAGTAATGCAGACTGTCGATTGTCGAATGTTCAAATTGTCGATTTGAATTATTATTTGGTGCACTCCTAGATGGGAGAAATAAACCAATATACAATCTGAGTGGTGTCGTTCGCTCGCTCAAGAGCACGGTCGCCCACGTACCATTCGGTGGCAACGTGGTGGCTCAGCGTGGATTATAATCGTTGCAGTCGTTCGGAAATAGTATCCACGACCGACGTTCGGCTCCATTCACGGCGCGCGCCTTCGTGAGAAGGCGCCGTAATCGGATCGCCCAAAGCAGATTCCATCGCGACGCGTTTGCCGGTTCCACGGACCCGTCGTGTTTCCATGCATTAATGTTTAAGAGTTCGTTGGACTTGGTTTTAGCTGTCATCTCGCTATTTTGGCTCTTGTTGAGAGGACGCTCCTCATTCATTGGGGTCTTCGCTGCTGAGACTTCAGTTCCACTTCATCCTTCGTCTGCTTCGCACTTGATATGCTTTTATGCATCATCGGTGAATGTATCGTCGTATTTCAATCATATCCCGGACACACTGAGGTTTCCTTCGTATATGTGAGATGTAGATGATATCATATTCGCTCGCTCATTAAAACGCAACGAGCAGAGTACTCCTTGCCTCATCCGCAAGTAAGTGGGTCATTCTGTTAAAGGGCGTTTTCCGCATGAAACAGCTTGGGCTAGAAGTAAAACCCTGGTTAAAATTTGCTGCGGCCAACAATTGGACCCCAGGTTTAGGACCTTTAATTTGGATGGTCAGACCTTTTTTGGAATAATCAGAGACAGCCCAAAAAGTTATAAAAACGCCTAACCGTTAAACACTTTCCCTTCGGTACATTGCATTTTTAGGGTGTGGTTGAATCATTGGGAATAGGCAGTCCCCAAGGCAGGTGCACTCCCTGGACCCTGGAGGTCGGGGGCGAAGGCCGAGGGAGACGTTGAGCGAGAGACTGAGGGAGTTTCGGATGGATTAGGGCAGCTCTAGAGTGGTGTCGAGGGCGCATGGGGGGGAGTTGAGGGATAAGGAAAATGCAAGGTGGTGTGTGTTGCGGGGGATGGCAGGTGGGTGAGCAAGGAGGGGGTGAGGTGGGTAGGATTCATTGGTCGTCTTTTTAAAGGGGGCTAGGATTTGGAGGATGTGGCGTGTGGGGGATGCTGGAGAGAGAGGTTGGCGGGGAGATTGGAATTCTTACGTGCCTGTGAAGCGAACCCAGCGATTCTGGTGCAAGGTGAGGCGGAGGTAGGTGTGGGGCGTTTGGTTGTTTCTCTGGTTGGGAGGGAGGGGTGGGTGCAGGAGGGGCTTCGTGTTTGGAGAGGTGTGTTGGGATGGTAGACTACCTCCTCCGCCCAGTGAAATAGTTCCCGCTTGTGTGTGTGTCGGCGTTCCAGGACGTGTTTGTATGTGCGGCAGCTCCGAGCGCGGGGATGCGGGAAGGCAGGAGGGATTGGGGGGGAGGGAAGTGCGGATGCGGGCGCGGTAGCGAAAGACGTGGGCGAGGAGGGCGCTTCGAAGCGGGCGAAACGAACGAACGAGCCAGGGATTAGGCGCCAATGTACATCGTACACGGAATGCTCTCTGCAAATAAACCCCAGGTGCCCAACCCCCCCGAAATGGAGTGGTGTTTGCCTAGCGAAACCCCCCTCCCACCTCCACACCGCACCCCTACCACTGGCTGCCCCCACCCACCCTCATCCCCTCTCCTCCCTTGTTTCTTTCCTTCAGTCTCTCCTCCCCCATCCTCCCTGCCACTCCTTTCCACCCTGGGCGCGGCATTATGTTGTTTTTGCTCACACTTGACGGAGGTGCCAGGCTCCCTCCCGCCCCCTTCCCCTCAGGTTGGCGTCTCACGCCCTCATGCTTCCACAATTACGTGGCCCTCCCCCTCCAACCCCGGGGGAGACATGGTAGCGTCCATTTTGTGAATCGGCCGGTAAACCCCGCGTTTTTTTCCAGCTCCTTTGCGAGCCGCATTGTCTCTTGTTTCGCTGCTATTTCGCGTTAGCTCGTTTGCTTTAGATCTTAAGGATGCACGGAGAAACCGAATGGCAAATCGGCGAACGGCCGTGGAGATAGGGAAATTGTCAAAAACCAGCAAAAAAGGCTATTAATATGATTAGTTCATGTGTACTTACGAAAAATTTGTATTCATTCTTTTTTTTGCTATCCATTATTCTTTTTTTCGGTTGAAAAATTAGAGCAAGAATTGGCTTTAGAGATCGTATGCCAAGACTGGAATATGCGTCTGTGCCACAGGAAAAATTACGAGTATGACTTCATGCCGAGGTTTGTCGTGCCGTGCTAGCAGAAAGTCAGTGTAATTATGCATATATGCAAGTAAAATATTCTGCTGCAGTCTCATCATGTAGTGAGCCCCTCTGGTCCATTGAGCGCTGTTATTCCATTGGAATTTGATGTTATTTCTCCCATAGTCTCCCTCATTGCTTTTATGACCGCAACTTAACTACTCGACCTGGCGGTTCATGACCCCCCATTCCATTCCCACTCTTCAAGTGGCCAAAGGACTCTGTTCTAATGAACTGGCGGGCGCTGCGATCCTTCCTGCTGCGAAGATCCGGCCGGCGTCGGCCGCCACGATTCCTTGCCACCGAACCGATTAAACGCATACAAACGGCTTTGGCTGAAATGTACTGTTTCAACGATCAACAAGCCCGCATTAGCGCACTTTTACGGCGTCTTTTCCTCCCCACGGCTTCCGATTGCAATCCTATTGGCTTCATCGGTTCTTTTTAAGCTGTCGATTAATGGACCCGGAACCTTTAGGCAAACACCCAAACGTGATCTCGTCCATTATCGCCCCCTTTTTACCTCCTCCTCCGCCCCCCACTTCCTTCCGCGCCGACTCCTCTCCTAATCTCCTCCTCCCACGTTGTGTAATCTCCAATCCCGCCCGCGAGTCTCCTCCTCCCCCGCACGTCGATTGTTTTATAGTTCACCCTTCACCCGCGAGGGGGAGGGGGTGGGTTACTCTTCTCGCCCGCCTACACCGTCGTTCCTGCATCCGAACTACTCGCTTCGAATGACATTGCGGCACTCTGCATGCACATCCGTCGTGTGTCCCTGTTCATTCAGCGGCATTTGCTCTGCTTTAAGCCGAGCCAATGCTCAGATGGTGGCGGTACTTAGTACTTCGAGGGCCGAATGTAATTCGTTCGAAAAAGAATTTTCGTAGGGCAAAGACACTACTGATACGTACATCGAAGTTTTTTTCCTCTGAATATCTTCAATTATTATTAACATTAGTCTAATAGTCGAAGGTAAGCTTATGAAGGACGTTGGGGCAACTGCTTTCGCTTTTCTAAGTCGCACCAAAGGTGACTCTAGCGCTGTAAACGCGCTGAAATCGACCAATCATCGCCTCTGAATACCTCCCTTATTCCACCCGATATGTTTTCCTCCCTCCACCTCTCCTGCTCAAAATTCTCCCCTCTATCATGGGCTTCATCATTCCAGTCCGTCTTATCTCCTCTATCCTTGTCCCCTGTCTTCGTTAAATTCTCCCCACACACTTCCCTCACCGTGTCCAGCCCTTCTTCCCCTCTTTTTCTTTCCGTTCATCTCATTTCCCCATCCAATTCCAATTAGAAATGTTTCAGAGCTCCCTCGAGTATATTTTCCTTTCTTACAAATGATTTTACGGCATTAAATTCGAAGACTTGCTGCTGAATACAGTGAGCAATCGTTGACGAGAGCGAGTAAAAGTCGGTGTCCGTTTGCTATTGCACCGGGTATGTTAATAATCTCGATTATGACATTCACCAGTGTATGAAATTCTATTAGTGCTAAATACTGGTGGTTAAATGTATTTTATTACCGGCTCGCAGTTTTTATCAATGTAGAGTGAACAGCAAGTATAAATTCGGGAATGTATATACCCTCCTTCCTTTTACGATAGCCACTTTTCTAGGCTCGCTTTATGGATGAAATTTTCCTCCTCTGTACACATGGCTCGCAATCCATCAACAATTTCAGATCGGCTCTAATTCTTTATTCCCGTCTAACTCAGACTCCATCGGTACCTTTTTCGCATAGACATTCACCCCAAAACCACAAATTCACTACTTCTGTACATACCAAGCCTACTAACCACCAGTAGTACCTACATTTTAACAAATGACATCCAACCTACACCAAACGCTCGATTCCTAATACCCTCGGAATCTGCAAACATAGAATTTGCAATTTCACAGCCTCTCTCAACTTAGCAATCTCCGCTCTACCCCCCGCAAACGCAGTTTCTGAGAGGAGTTCATACGAAATAAAATTCGCCCTTCCACCTTACACATCACAGCAAGACAATTTCGTATCTGACGCATCCTATGCACCACCTCAGCATACAAGACTTAAGATCTTTCCAAGAGAATTCTTCTCTGTTTTAAAGTACAAGGACGCAAATTTATCTCTCCTGCCGTAATTTCCCTCTCTCCCACACAGGCGACCCGCCAATTTAAGAAACATTCTGAGGTCCACTAACCCTTTGGCGCGCCCCCTCGACAAATTGCCTCATCGTTCCCCGACTTGCAACCATCCCCGATGTATGGCAAATCCACTCATCAGATCTGCTCCCCTCTTCCCACGTTCCCTCATTGCCTCCCCATCTCGCCCTCACGCCAATTTACTATCCAAAAACGTAATCTATCTCCTCTCCTGAAACCAATATTCATCTTGTTGCATCGGCGGATGCATTACCCCCTCGTCCATTCGCATGAACAATCACTGTTATTCATGTAATTCCGCCTCCCTCTCTTCTCTTCTTATCTCTTCGCACGGGAAATCCTACAATCATTCCTTCTGTCGGTGATCATTCCTAACCATTCGAGAATCTCTCCCTGAATCTGCAGCAATCGTAGAGGTGAGAAGTCGCGAATCGGCATTTATATGGGCGTTGACATAGTTTCACAATGGTATGGAAGTCCTGGTGGTGGGCGCTTTCACACCATATGCCCCTTCCCCCCCCGCATGTCTTCTGCGAGACATTCAAAACCGACCAGTCAAAGTTGTAGAAGACCTACGGGAAAGACCGAAAGCTCAAACTTTCAACAGTGTGTCCTTTTTTAGTGTGTTTTCTATATATTTTTGGTTTTCTGTTGCGTCTTCCAAGCATTATACTGTTACTGTGAGTGCCGCAAATTCATCGGTATAAGTGTGTTTGTATATGTGCATAAATTTCGCCATCGAAACTGCACAGATGTGCACCCGTGTATTGACGTGGAGGAAGAGATTTTTTCTTTGCCAAATGAGGTCTTCTAAAATTTTATTCGCTCAGCCGATGCAATAACGACGGACAAAGCTGTCCATTCATCGTTTGTCCTTTTTGATTGTAATCAATGTGCGTAGATGATTCCACGTACATCCCAAAAAAACCGTGACCATCATCTTTCCGGCCGATTTCTTCGTCTTTGCTTTCTTCGGAGCCGGATCGTCTTTAGAAACACACTGTTTCAACTGCTCCTTTGTATTTGGAATGTAGTATTGTATCCATGTTTCTTCCACGGTGACGTAAATATCGACGCTAGAACTCGTCAGGATTGAGACGGAAAAGCCCTCAGCATTCAAAAGAAACCAGCCTCCGCATTGACCGCACGACTGCGTTCGTTCTTCACTGAGAGCTAATACGCCACTCATCTCGCAGAGATTTTTTCCCCACCCAACTTTTCCTTCAAAATTGAATACGCTGTATCTGGTGACACGCTTATGGCCTCAAATATTGTGCGAACTTTGATTCGTCGTTCACTCAAAAACAGATCGTGAATTTTGTCAGTAATTTCGCAAGACGTCACTTCCACTGGACGTCCAGAACGGTGTTAATCATTAGTGGATGTTTAAGTGTGCACGTTTAAACTCATTTACCCAACTATAAACAGTCGCAAATACTGGAGCAGATGTGCCATGAACTTCATTCAGTTCGACTTTGATCTCTTTCCGTGTTAAGCCTTTTAAATAGAAAGGTTAAATCACCTCGGGAACTCATTCGTTTCCATTTTTCTAAATAAACAAATGATTGTTGCTTCAGTCGACTATGAAAATGAAACCTCCTGATGGATATAGCTGAAACTTCAACAGCAATCAAGTGAGAGATTAGGCTTTCCGATGCTGTTATATATATTTAAGTAATCACCCTGGGCGTCAACTCTGATTTGTAACTTGGTTCAATTATTCCATTGCATGGAAAAACTTAGGGGGTAATTAATGGTGAGGACATTGAGTAAGTTTGTTAAGAAAATACCTGAGGAAATGTTTATATGGAGCATGGTTTGGGTGGTGCGGAAACATTGACATGATGGCATTGACAGGATGATGGGAATAGGTTGAAGGCTTTTAAAATTTGTGTGTGGAGAAGGATAAAGAAGGCGAAGTGGGCAGAAAGGAAAACAAATGAGGAAGTGCTAGGTATGCTGGGGAAGGAGAGCTAATTGATGAAGGAAATTATATGGAGGCAGGAAAAATGGATGGAAAGCATATTCATTAGCGGTGGAATATAGAAGACTGTGATTGAGGGGAGAATGTTAGTCAAACGAGAAAATGGCAGGAATAGGATAGGGATGTTGGACGGAATGTAGGGAGGGAGGAAGTATTCGAAATTGACGTGGGGCGTTGTTGAGTTGGATGTCAGGGTGTATTTTGCTATGGGAGGCAAGGGAATCATCGTTGAACCGTTGTGTCCATCCAAAGCCTACCTAACTCGGTAGATTACCATTAATAATATTTATTGTTAACGGATGCTGTAACTTAAGATCTCTTGACTGTATTGAGAATTATTATTAGGTAATCTACCGGTTAAGGTAGGTTTTTGGATGGGCACAACTATCCAATAAACATTTTGTGACTCCCCACCTAGCAAACTAATCTATATCAGGTCCCTCTTCATCTCGGTGTACTTCTTTCCTCCCTTCATCCCATCCAACATCCCTATCCTGTTCCTACCCTTACCTCGCTTGCCCAACATTCTCCCCTCTATTACCCTCTTCAACATTCCACTACCGCTCAATACGCCTTTCATCCATTTTTCCTGCCTCCATAGGATTTCTCTCAACAAACCCCTCTCCTCCCCCACCATTTCTAGTACTTCCTCATTTGTTTTCCTTTCGGTCCATTTCACCTTGTATTGAGAATATGAATTCATAAATACTTCTTTAAATAGTTTTAATCATTAAACCATGAATTTCTGAACAGCAAGCTTTCACAATAAAAATAGCCGTCGGAATAAAGAGAGCGTGGGATAGGAACGGGTTCAGCTGAGGGATCGAGTCTTTTTCGGCGGGCGGATCATTTGAGGGAGGAGGATGATTGGGAAAGGGGTTGACATGGGGGGTGGGCAGGGCCGTGGGGGTGCGTCGAGAGAGCGGCAGTTGCTATAAATCCTGCCTCGTCCCTGCTGCCTCCCCCGGCCCACCTTCCTTTCTCCCTCCCTCTCCCGCGTGGTTCCAATGGAAGGTCCGAAACACGGCTTGCATGGGTCGCCTCGCGGACTTCCGCCGTGATTCAGAGCGCCGGCCAAATATTGCCGTCCCATCCTCCAACCCGTTTTCGGATGGTTCACCTACCGTAAATCTCCAACATCCCTCCCCTCTCACCCCCCCCCAATCCCTCCTAACCCCCAGTGTGCCTCCTGCCTTGGAAACTGTGGGCAACGTGGCTTCCAGATCCCCCTTCTTCTTCCCCGGCGCCTTTTATGCAAAAGCATGTGCGCGGGAGAGGGGTGGGTCATCGCTTCGCTTTGTTTTGCCGCGGGATTGTTCGGAGGTTATTGGCGCGTCAGGCCTGGGTGCGCTCACCGGCGCATTAGATTCGCTCTGTCTGGGCCCCCGATTGTCGTCCCTCCCTCCCTGGATCAGATATCCTCCCTGGCGGGAGGGAGGGCGAGTGACGGTCGTCCCGTGCTGGGCTGCGTCGTGTCTGGCTCGCTCTCTTAGCTCCTCCCTCTCTCTCTCTTCCTCCAATTTAATTTCGTCCGGGAATACGGATTCCTCCGCATATGGTCACAAATTGAATGCCAAATAATCCCAATTTTTCCGGGTTGGTGAGTTCGCAGAACGGGTGGATATTTTGCCTCAGGGTAGTGGGCAGTGTTTCACAGCGGGCAGTAAGGAGGAGAAGGCGAGGCAATAGAGATCTTTCTTTTCAAGAGGTGGATGAAGGTTTACGGTCGTATATTTTTTAAACCTTCACGTAGTCAGGGGTGTCAGAAGAGAAGCGAGCGCACAATGAGGACGTTTTGCGCGCGCGTGTCGGGTTGACGCGGCGTGACGTCGAATTTGTGTGACAGTCCGCATTGCGATGGCGTGGAAATTACTGCGCTCTAAGTGTTGCTGTTTTATTTCGGTCAAGGCTCTCCTAATAGGTTTTCACGCCATTCCATTGCTGGAGGAACTCGCGTGGGATTTCTAAAACAACTCGCAGTGCCCGAGAAAAAGAATGAGTAACCGACAGAGACATTGTAATTAGTGACCAACGAGTTCGTGGTTCTTTCATGCTCGGTTAAATGGTTTTTGGTACGAATGACCAGGCATCTAACGGAAAAGCATAATGGATTGTTTT
The DNA here is from genome assembly GCA_037158775.1 of Hetaerina titia. Taxonomy (NCBI): domain Eukaryota; kingdom Metazoa; phylum Arthropoda; class Insecta; order Odonata; family Calopterygidae; genus Hetaerina; species Hetaerina titia. The sequence continues at coordinate 102,856,534 of CM073772.1, read as the reverse complement.
TCAACCACATTCTTTCCGCCTCCGAAGTGTACCGTTGCGTAATCCGATTGTAAAAATGTGGCTACGTTGAGGGTGTGGACTTCCCCTTTATATATATGTGTGTGTGTGTGTGTGTGTGTGATATGCACCGCTGCACTAAAATGCGTTATGATGTGTATTGGCATTAATTAAGAAAACACTTGTATTGTATTCATATATTTTGGCTTTCCATGTTTTAAATGGAACGCAATTAGTAGTGACAAGGTTATTTAAGGCTTTATTAAGAGATTTGCCATATGGTTTCCTTTTATTCATGATACAGGGCTAATGCTGCTGTGACTCTTTTTAATGAAACAAGCTTATCCTTCATGGAATGTTTGTTTTAGTTAACTAGCATTCGATTTTTAATTGCTAAAAATATAAGTTGAGAAAACTAAAGTTATACTTTTGTAAGTAGACAAACTTTTAGTTCCTATTTCTTACCGATAGCTCATATTTGTTTTGATTCGTGATTTTTAGATTTGGTTGTCATAGTGCATGTTATGATATACGTGCATTACGTGTGGTCCACCTGAGATGTCAGGAATCAGTTTATGTTATGTCATATGGGCAGTTGTTAGAATTCGAGATTGCGATTATGGGTGAAGTTCAAAGTTGACACGTGTTCTCCTCCTGCGAAGTTTATTCTTGGAATCAATTTATCCCAAAGGTAAATCCAAATCCACTACCCCTCATGACACAGGTTATTCAGTTTGATTAATTATACATATTCTAATTTTGACTCAAATTGGGCTTAAAAACACGCAAAGGACGTATACATGTAACTTTAGAAAGTAAATCCGGAAAATGAAAACGACTGCGATTATTTGGGAATTGGTGTGGCAAGGTTCCTAGCGCTGGGTTCAACTTGTTGAAGGTAATAATTAAATAATTATTTTCTATTTTTCAAACAGCTACGAAGTAATAGTCAAATATTGTCTGAAATGTTCCAGGAAACCGCGTCAGGGAAACGGTAAAGCAAGCAGTGATTTTTTCCTATATTCGAAAATTTGGATAAAATCGAAAGAAATATACATTTTTTCACAAATCTAAATCCTGACGTCGTGTAGGAAACTTCTTTTGAGTTGGTGAAGGATTCGAAAACAATAAGAACTTTATTTAGAAGAAGGGAATGGATATCATTAAAATTGATTGCATACTAGTATTTAAAGGAACCAGCATATGTTTTATTGAAGTCTGCTTTCGAAAGGTTTTGATTAAAAATATTAGACCCATTTTATTTATTCCTCCGAAATTAAAGGTGACCCCACTATTTTTAGTTCGGTCGTCGTGTTTGTGTCAGGACTTTCGCTAAGTTTGTTAGGGATGCCGCCGAGTCGTTGTTCATGATTTAATGGCACCACTGCCTTCTCGTGTCACCCTCTCTCCATTTCTCTTCCTTCTTCCCCGCTTGTGTGACGCCACCATCTCAGTAGGTGAAAGGGATGCAAGGGGCCGAGTGCTCGTACAGAACAGCTAAGGTAACACAACTTAACGGAAATGAAGGAAGAAAGAAAATTTAGCGAAATATTTTCTCTCGTGCAATATGAATATCGTGATCGTCTGCCTCTGTCGTGGCATGCATTAATTGTGATTAATGGCATGGCCAGAAATCATTCATTAACCGCCGATAATTTTAATTTAAGGATTTTACCGCTTAAGATTTTTCGAGTCCGAAAAAGGTAGATGACCTTTGGAGCGTGCAGGCTACGGCGTTGGCCGACGCGGTCGTTGGTATTCGGCTGCGGCGGCGCTGTCTCGTCATAAAGTGGGTAACTGGTAGGCGGCCGACCGGCTGGTTGTTAAGGGATGAGCCCGGCCGGGATGGAGGGAGGCCCTCGCCAAAGGGATGCAATTCCCCACGTCCCACGGAGCGGATTGTGTGCGCGTCCCGGCCTTCCCGGCCACACAATGCCCCTCCTCCCCCAATCTCCCTCCCTTCCGCACCCTTCACATTCCCCCCTCCTCCGCCCGCACCGCCGTTTTAAGCCGATTTGTTAAATTGCGACGAAATACGCGCAAGACAGTTGAATAAAAAAAGGAGGAGCGCTTTTTGGATTAGAGTCGGCCTCGAATGGGATTCACTGCGCCCTTATTTCTTTTATTATTCCCACTTTGTTTTGCTTTTTGGCGGCGTTTTAACTCGGGCGATGAATGGCGTAATTTGCAGAACGGAGTGTACGCTCGTGTTGGAGGGGACTCTAAAACACACTCCCTCCGTCCCATTCCCCTTCTCTCCCCCAGCCCGCTCTTCCCACCTTTTTCCCGAAGCGATTTATACTTTAGATCGTTAACTGGAGTCTTGTTTGGATAAGGCGTGGTTCCTCCGCCCATTAATCAGGATGAGCGTGCCCCCCCCCTACCCCCGTGTGGCCCCGTGTGCTGTAGCCAAATCTGCATTGTATATCTAGGGGCTTATAAAAGCGGCGCCGCCTTGTTTGACGGTGTGATTTTCGCGCGCAATGGCTTCCCTTCCACACCCATACTCCCTCCCTCTGCTTTAAACGCTCGTTCGTAAATACTTGTTAGAAGTATATATATTTCATAAGACCCATACTTGTTGCCTGGCTGTCGATTGGGCTCGAATGCAGCGGTTAGGGGCTTCATTTTTCTCACTTTCGAGACGTGATTTGCAGGCATTTTGCTGAACTGTCGATCCCATTTAATATTTTTTCTCATTTGTACAGTGCATCCGTTAGAGATTTATTTTTATGCTACATTTCTGTGTTGATATAGCTAAACGCTAGTTATTGGCTTCTTTGAATTCCACCGAATTGCAATGACTGAGCCACAGCAGCATTTTCCTGAAAGAATATACCGATTTAAGAGGTATTTCTTTCAAGGAATTGCCGGGCAAATATTTAGGCTATATATTCGCGTGTTTCGTTGCGTGCGAACAGAGACGTGCATTTGAAGTTATTATGCTTAAAGATACTACAAATAGGTAATAAGTGTGAGCGCGATATGGAAGGTAGGGTTAGGCTAGGGTAGGGCTATTGTACTGGCTTCCCATGTGATCCGTCTCTAGTTTACCGCTATAATTAGATTGTTTTAGACACTTAAATAAGGCTTTGAGATATATCAAGAAAATAAATGGTTGCTATTGGGTGCATACGATAATATGGTAAAAGATGCTGTCTTTAAGGTTGACAGAAGCTACCGGAATATTGTTTTTTTGCGAAAAATTGGTTCCAAGTAGAATGTAGACAATATATTTAATCAGAATCAATGTTTTTATTATGGTTTCACGAGCCCATTTATTTATAAGTTTGAAAACATTTCTTATTTTTTCCTTTAATTTTTGGGGCTAACTTGCAACTGAGATTCACTTGCTTTCTACTTGCATTTCGCCACGATCTCGTCTAGTGAATTACGTGAATCATAGGACGTAATACGTGTCGGAAGGTACGCGAGAGTTTTCATCTAAATTTCCGTTTTTTTATTTATAGTTTTTCCGATGCCTCAACGTGGCGTCGCTTTTATATATTTAGAGGACAAGATGGGAAGGGCTAATTTTACACATTTTTTTCTTTCTTTGTCCACAGTGAAGTAGCGAAAAGTATATTTATGCCTCTCGAACAGGGACAACTCAACTCGAGCCTGCCACCAACGCGGAATGGGTCGTCCGGTCATTTACGGATGCACTCTTGGATATTTACTCGCCGTATTCCGGTCATTATTCACCGCCGGTAGAGTCATAGGGCTGGCTCCCTCTTGCCGTCCTCATCCCCCTCCTGTCTCGGGGAGGGAATCCGACGAGTCTTCCATGTATCTCACCCTTTACGTGATTAAACGAAAATAGGAGCGTAAAACGTCTCTTCACTACTAACTGCCCCGTTTTCTGCCCATGGGTGACAGGTTGGAATAGTGGGCCTGAATGGAGGTATAACAGCGATGGACTTGGAAGTGGAGCGGTTTGCAGGCATTCCAAATAGAATGATAAAACAAAAGTGAACGTGGGGAATTAAAAAGAGGGACGCGACTGGCTGCAGCGCACGGTTCGTGTGTGGTGTGTGTGCGGGGCTTCATGGGGGGAGAGTCGTTGAAGCGCCCCCACGCCCCCTCCTTCCGCCATCGTAAAGCCGTCCGTCCCCACTGCCCCTTTCAACCTGCACCCGCTCTGCCACACCCCCCGCTCCTCCACGGGGCCCCAAAAACCCTTGGCTACATTGGGGCCGAAGAGTCGTTTTCTCGATGTCCCCTTTTCTCCACCACCTCGCGTGTTCCCCCCTGTCCTCTGTGCACCCTCGCGAAATTACCGGAAAATGGAAGTGCTTCGTTGGACGCGGTTTTTTCTCCAGTTTCTGATGCACGCGTCGAGGAGGCTTGCCCTCCCCATGAACGAACGGTTAGACGAATTAAAATCCGTCGTCTCTTGTATATTTTTTTATTTTTGGCATTTTATGTTGATATTTTGTTTTCTACCGATTCGCTGTGTATTTAATGCGTTATCAAAAGTCTCTTTCGTTCGAATTTGAATCTCTACACGGTTCCCTTTGCAGAATTCGTCAGTATTTGAGTAACTACTGGTCTCGTTGGTGTGTTTCTTCCCTTCGCTTCGTGCCCGGGAATTTTCTGAATGTCTCCATCTGCCCGGCTTTTTTTCTCCCTCGCTCGTATTCCCCAGTGGTCCACCGATTCTATCGTGTACTCGTCAGAGAGCGTTTTTGGAACCCTCGCTTTGTTCAATTACTGTTCCGCTAAAGTAAAAAATGTTTTTATTTGACTTTTTGAGAATTCAAGCGAGTGTTCACCTTTTCACTGGTGCAGGTGACTCCACTTCCCCTTCCAGCGGTCACACGCATCTGGGCCGTTTCTCGTCCCACGCCAGGTGTTGGGCGCTCAATGTTGACGGACACCCAACTCTCTTCCTCCGAAACTCATCGCTATGGTGTCTGAATAAATCTGCGCTGCCAACCGTGTCGAGTATTTTTTTTATGTCGGGTTGTCCCGAAACTTTTTCTTCTCAATTTACACGCACATACGTGTTTCAAGGTGAATAGGGATTTGTATTAGACCTAATAAAGCACGTATTTGTTGATTCTCATGCTCTTCAAGTGCTTACTGCTTAGGGGTTGGGTGTGGGTCTGGACGTGAGTTGTCGTGTGCACCAATGGAAGCGAGGTGATTTGTTTTCGATGTCCATATCTTGTTTTTTTGGATCACACGAGTGCTATTTTTGAGACAACTCCTTCCAATACGTATCTACTACCAATTTTGTTCTATCAAGTAGACCGATCTCATTTACCTATCATTTTTCAATAGTTAGGATCGTCAATTTATAAGAACTTTGCTACTTAATTTGTTGATATTCTTTCTTGAGAAACTCTACTTTCTCGTCAGCATTTAACGGATATTTGAGTTCAGTCATGACCAAGGTGACGGGTTTCTCACACACACATCTCCATTTTGGAGTAGTTGGCACTTTTTCGTGTCGCGGTATTGTGCAGTTATTCTTTAAGAATTGCATAGATGTGGGATTAATTTAATTTTCTGGGTGATTTTTAGTACTTTCATTTCCCTATTTGGTGCACCCAAATCGTACAGAGGGTAAAAAATGAACGCACTTTGTAGCTTCCACATGAATATTTATTAGGCACGACCATGGTTTCGTTGCAAGGGAACATCTTCAGATTCAACATCTGAAGATGGTGCCTTGCAACATGAATTGTCGTATGCACCATGGTCGTTCCAAGTAAATATTCATGTGGAAGCTTCAAAATTCGTTCGTGTATTATGGAAGACTTCCACCAATCACGCCTGAGACAGTGTCGTACCGGTGACCGGCTCGCAGGAAAACTTGGGCGGTCATGTGTTTGCAATATTCCTCTGAGGTGGTGGTTGTGATGCAAGAAAGAGATTTTTTTCAGTGGAGACGTAGCCGTCAATGCAACATATAAATTCATTCATAAGTACAAACTCGGTCTTCGCATTAAGCCTTCCAAACGTTTATCTCCATTTGGAGTGAAAAAAGTTAAATTTTTTATCTGAAAAGCGTTTTCGTCCACGATTTCCCTCTCGAAACCTGTCACTCGGCTATATCTATCGCTCATAAGTTCTGGAGCGATCCCAGAGCAGTGAAAGATCCTTATTCCTTTCCAATGCGACGAAGTTCCATCGCCTTTTAAACTTCGGAAAGGCAATTTCAATCCTATTATGGTAAGATGTTCCTTGGCGCAAGCCTTTCACAGTAAGTGTAAATAAGGGAGGATTAACTTTGCATACTCTACTAGAATTTACATTTTGCACGACCATGGTTTCGTTGCAAGGCAACATCATCACATGGATGATGATGTTGCCTTGAAACGAAATCATAGTCGTTAATGTAAATTCTAGTAGACTATGCAAAGTTAGTCTTCCCTCATTTTCGCCTAAAATTTCAATATTTTTGGTCCTCCCACCGTTTTGACTCGGATACATTATTTCAGAAATGTCTTCGGAATTCGAAGTGTCTGCTGAAGGAGGTGGACAGTTGCTCTTTATTTGCCCAAAAGGACAAATGTATGTGTTGTAAATGTTTGAAAGTTAAAGAGAGGTGTTATTTTGCTCTAGTTAGACCTGATTTGGAATATGCGGAAAGTATTTGGGATCCTCGGGAGAAAATCTGGCAAAAAGAACTAGATAAAGTCCAGAGAAAATCCGCCAGATTCGTTAGAAATATTTATGACAAGAACACAAGTGTAACAGGTCTCTTAGGGGATTTAGGCTGGGAGCCCCTTGAAATACGAAGAGAACAAACGAGACTTAGACTTTTAGAAAGATTCAGATCCAGCGAGTTTAACGATGGCACTAAAGGAATCATGATGGCCCCACACTACTTAGGTAGATCAGACCACAAAGATATAATAAGGGAGATAGATTCCAATACAGATAGAGTCAAATACTCATTCTTTCCCAGAAAAATCAGAAATCATAATAATAAGAAACCGAAGTCCCTTTAGAAATATTAAAAACATTTAAGTTGCAAGTCGGAGTGAAATTAAAAATCGCAAAGATTATAGGTTTAAATGTGTGTGTGTGTGTGGGTGTATGTTAGTTGGTAGTTGTTTTCATGTGTGTGGGTTGAAAGGGTTCTTGCATGAATGCATACCATGTTTGGTTTGTGGACTATAAATTTGTGGCTTCTGCATGGGGTTTTTTCTTTCTAAATTACGGGTGATGCACGACACGCCCTTGCGGCGGCTTGCGGGGTATTGAGTAGAGGTGGGCATGACGAAAAGTTAATACGAAAAGACAAAAGACGAAAAGTATATGCATGACGAAAAAGTTAAATCCCTCCTCGACTGCCACGTTTGAAATATTGAATGAATAATAATAACATGGTCCAACATTTTTTATGGCAAATCTTAGCTTTGTTTGAGCATAGATGACTAATGATTCCTTTTCTCCATTTCAGGTAAGGATTCCAAACTCAACACTTCAGGCCCGTCCGGCCGACTCGACCTTCCCTACCCGCAGGTAGCGTGAGTTTCGGCGCACGGCGTCGAGACCTTCACTCGCAGGCGGCTGCGTCTTTTGTTGTTCCATTTTTCTGTCGATGATAGTTACAACTTTCGGAATCTCACTTCCTTTTGTGGGCATTCAGATTTGGAGGCTATTGAATAGTTAGGTAAAGTGAAATGTCTTATTCTAGCCTGAAAGGATACATCATAAGTTTTTACTGTTGACTGGGATTTGAAACCCATTCGTCCAATTATTGGTGGGTTACATTACCTCGTAAACCCTGCAAATTGTCATAAGAATGTGTCCTTCTTGGGTGCTTGAGTCGCGGTCATCAATCATGCAAGAAATAGTAAACCTTGAATTTTCAGGTTTGAATCTAATTTTTTTCTGTATTTGTGATCTGGTCATTATTTCGACGATGTTGCTGGTACATTAGGGCGATCAATACCCCTTAAGAACCTTCTGGCATCATATACTCGATACTGACTTGATGCTCCGATCCCAGTAATTATTGCGATGCCACTCAATGATTGCGTGGCTCTTTTCACCCTCTCCTGGTAGTTTATCTCGTGCCGGTTGGCGCCCCTGAAATACTGTCCCGGGTCGCCCGTTAACCCCGCTTGCCTGCCGGCGTCGAAATCCACCCCCGTTGCATCGGAGCACGCATCTGCCTTGGGATAACCCTCGCCTTTGGGCCTCGTAATTCGCGAGACACTACTCTTGGGTGACATTCTGAAGGCCCTCCCGGAAAAAGACGAAATGGGAGGAGGGGTCGGCGGTTTTCACGCCCACTCCTCTTTTCTCTCCTCATTGGAGTCGTATTTTTGGCGCCGTCGGCGACGACCGCCACTCCGTCATCATTCAGTGAAGAATGGAAGGGAGGGGAAGTGACGAGGGGGAGAAGAGGGACAGGAAATGGACTCGTGGAGAACAAGGGCGGCCCCGAAACACACCCCCCTGTTATCCTCTTCGAGCCTTCGCTGTCCAATGACACCCCCTGGGTCCCGTTCCAAGCTCTCTCCCGTGGACCTGTCGAAAGGGTTGATGGGAAGTGTTGGATTTCTTTGGGTAGCTGAAAGCGGGGTGGGTGAGGGAATGTTCGAGGGTAGGGGCCACTGAGGGGGTGAGTGATGCGAGCGCCCGGGAGGGAACCGACCGCTGGCCACCAATCCGTAGCCGGCTTCACTCCGAGGCGACGATGACCCTTCCATCAATTAGGGACCCCCTCGTGGCGTTGAACGACGGCCTGTTGTTAGGGCCGTTTGGCGATCCGGGAGGAGCGTTGGTGAGCGGGGGTGGAACCTCGGGGTTCAAGGGCAAGGCATGCTTATTGCTTGGGGAGTAGTTAGTTGGGGAATGCATTTTTCACGTATTTTTTGTGTGTGTGTGTATATATATATATTTTTATTTATATATTTGTATGTATATATAAATGAAAGCTCGAATATAGTTTGCGTCCCCCGCCATACGCCCTTGCGTGTTGTGTGGGTGTATGCACAGAGAACATACGCCCACAAACCTATTTATGATTTTCAATATTTTTGACATTATTTAACTGGGATAATCCCCTTCGATTTAATCCCCCACTCGCCAAACCATCCCCCTCCTCCACCAAGCCACCGTTCCATTTGATTTTCACGGTCTGGATGGGATTGAGCCAGCCCTAATAGCCCTTGAGCCAGTTTTTCGCCTTGTGGCGGTTGGACACTGTGGCATTGTCCTGTCCATGTGGGAGCTGCTTGCTCTTTGATCATTTGTTATGCCTAGCTCCTCATTGACTCTGATTTCGGAATTATAATTTAATCCTGGTCGTTAGAAATAGTCGGGGGAGCATCGCATACGGTTTTTCCGTCCGGATCTCGCCATATTTTCATTGGCTCTCTTCCATTCGTGTCGCCGGCGTCTGGGATCGTGAATGTCGAACCGTTTTTGTCGCTTGTGCGTGTTGCGGGACCCACGGGATAAGTGACTCTCCTTTAATTAACATACCATATGCCTATTTTCCTGTACCGTGGACTCGAATTTTGAATGACAATGCTTCAGTGCGTTTAGTATTTGAATCTCACGTGATGCGGAATGATGAATAGTTAACTGTGACACCGTAACCCGTTTGGCGATTACTGATTCGATCGCGTATATTTATTTGTCTCACTATCACCAACATGGGAACATGGTTTCGGCATTGCTGTTTTATTTTGATCTCGTTCGATGATCGGTTCCTGACGCAACCAAGCTCATCTCTCTCGGAATAAAGATACGCGCGCGCGCGACTCCTGTGTTTTTCTCTTAGGCTTCGGTGCGCTCTCCATCTGGCCATTGGACTTCGGCACCAGACGGTGGAGCCAGATACTTTCTTTTTTTTACCCACGTAATTATCCGTATTTGCCTATTTTGGATTGAAATAATTAAGTTTCATGATTTTTCGGGATGTGTCATGCCTTATGGTCATTATTTTTAATACTTTCTCCTTAATTTCGAACTATTACTTAAATGATTTTTCAGGAGTAATTAGTGAATCGATTTGACGTCACTTGCCTTCTTATCAAAACCTTTTTCACCCCTAGGCGTAGTAAGAATACACCATTCACGTCTTCGTTTCCATCGGTCATTATGAATTTCTTTCAAAAATCAACAGAGGTTAGAGAATCAACAAGTAACTGGCAGAAAGCCATGGCAATAGGCTAATAGTGATTTGTTTGCTGATTGAGACAGTTAAATGTTCCCATGTTGCTCACTTTTTTAGTCGTGACCATTGTTGGGATGCAATCGCCTACACCATATGGTGTCAACCCTTAGGAGTGGGTGGGAAGTTTTCTCATCTTGTTATGCGTCGGATGGATTTCATACTGCATCCTGGAGTGTAATTGATTATTGAATGATAACACTATCACCCAACTATGTTTGCATGCGAGTGGGATGAAGGGATTTTTGCATGAGTGTATACGCCACTGTGGGTGTTGTTTCGCCTGTGTGTGGGGATTTTGCACATGGCATGCTTCATTTTTATGGGTGGTGATCTAACATCCCCCGTCACACGCCCTTGCGGCGGCTTGCGGGGTATTATGTAGATGTAGATGCGTCCACGGTCTGCAGTCGAAACGCTGCAACGCTAATGGGGTAAATATTTGGCATACTTTATCTGATGAGTCTAACAGATCGTTTCATGAGGAGGAGACCACTAAAAATGCATTTTCATTCAAAAACTATTTTTGCTTACAAACCAATAGGCACAGCGATGGGAACTACGATGGCGCCATCAAACGCCAATCTCTTCATGGACCACTTTGAAGAGACTTTCCTTTCACAACAACCCCTCCAACTTCTGGGTCCGCTGCACAGACGACATTTTTACTCTTTGGAAACACGATATGAGTTCCTCAACAATCTCTTATCGGCCTTTAATTCTTCTTTCAATGTTAAATTCACCTCTTCCATTTCAGACTCCACCATTTCCTTTCTTGACACAGATATCTCACTTCACAACAGCAAATTCACTACTTCAGTACATATCAAACCCACTAACCAATACGTACATTTTACTAGCTGTCACCCTAGTCACACCAAACGCTCGATTCCAATTTCTCTCTATATCCGCGGATGTCGGATTTTTGATACCTCAGCTTCCCTCAACTTCACAATCTGCACACTTCTCAATTCAGAAACGCGGTTATCCAGAAAAGCTGACGGCAAATAAAATTGCCGGTTCATCACAGAAAAAAAGCCCGTATCTGTCGCAGGACTCAACCTTTGCGCTATCTATTTCCCAGGTACCCACAGGCTGAAAACCTTTCGTAAAGAACTCTTTCCTAATAACAGAGACGAAAACTCGTGCAAGTTTCCACTTAATGAAGATTTATTTTCGACTACTTTCGATGTACTACATATGTTTCAAGAAACTCGACAAGTATTTCTCCCTAACCATTCTAGAATCCCTACCTGATTCAGCCATCAATGTTGAGGTGAAAACTCGCGAATCCGCATACATATTAGCATCTATTGAAATTTCCAGCCTCAACTGTCACCTATCAGCATTACCTGCTTCTTTCGGGCGTAGAGAACTTATACATCATCCATAAATAAATAAATAAATAAATATATATATATATATATATATATATATATATATATATATATATATATATATATATACACTCACGTACATATACAGTACGCGTTTACGTATATACATACTTTCGATGAAAGCATTATGTTTATTGTTGGATTAAGTGGTAACATTAGTCCAGTAAGATGTTGAAGATATTACGAAACTTCGTATAAGGTAAACAGGTGAATACTGCTAAGCTGCTGATGAGAGATGAAGATTTTCTAAGGAAATCCTAGAAGGAGAAACAGATTTGCCCAGTGGAAGGCTTTTATTGCATCAGGGAATTGAACCCTTGCCCTTTCTCGACTCCCGTCCTCCCATTTGATATCGGCACGGATAGCTCTCAATCCATTGTATCCGCCTCTTCGCGTGGGTTTCGCTGTTTGCTTGACGCTGAGTGGGAAACACACACACACACAGCCCTTTTAAAGCGGACTCGTATTTGGGGCAATTAAGTGAAATGGCTTTACGAGGAACAGCGTGCGCTCTCTGTAAATTTAGTGCGTAATCTTTCCGTCCGTTGTCTCTCCTGCCATAATTTTCTTCGATAATCTGTTCCCGCGGTGCCGACTCTCATTTAACCTCCCCTTTATCCCCTCCCTTCCCCCTCAATTTCACGAAACCGGGCGAAACTGGAAAGCGGCCAACGGAACGAATTGAAAATCTCGTCCCGCGAATTATCGGACCGGACGGTTTGAAACTCGGGGGTTGATCGCGTGTTTTTTCGTCCATGCGATAATCATTTCGAAGTGTTTTATTTCCGCCGTCCCTTACCCCGCCATTGTCCCCGACGCATCGCAGCCTGCAGCCGGAGCCAAGATCGGTGGCAGAGGTCGAAGTTCAAATTAATTCCACGAGCCGCCCTCTCCCCTCCCATCCGGCCCATGTGCATTTAGCCGACGGTTGAATAGTTTGTGTGCATGCGCTTGCCCTTTGATACGGTGTGAGTTTTTAATCATTCTCTTTGAGGCACCATATTCAATATCGAGGGATCCGTAATGCCCCGCGTCACGGCCCACGGGAGCGGGGATTAGTTTAATTTGCCGCATTACGGGTTAATTTTTGTATCAGGCGGCTCAAGCGCCTCGCGGTCTTTCCTGAATGGCTTGCTTCAACGGAAATGGCCCCTCCCTTCCCTCTCTGCCTCCATGATAATTGCTAATTTCATCGAACCCAAGTAATAGCCGTGGAAACGTTAATTAGTGTTATCCATAGGAATTTGGAGGATCGGGGGACCACGGAATCCGCCCGTCCCCCATCCCCTCCCCACCCTTCCCACACTCTCCTCTCGTGTTGTGCTTTCAACTGTGATGCTGGCCTTCCTTTTGTTTCTTCTTCCGCGCACACCCTCTGCGCAGAGCGCCACTCCTTCCCCCGCCCTTGATTAGCGTTTTATTCCCGGGAAATTCACGAGAAGAGTGATACTAATATATTCCAATTGTTCATTTTTTAGCACTTACTCTCTCCTTTCTTTCTGCGTTTAATTATAAAATAAAATTACTTTCTCTTTCGCTGAATTAACGATGTCTTATCGCGTTTTTATGCGAGTGATCTTGCATTTGTTTAATTTTTCGTGCTTGTCTAAAACAAGATCTGTGAGGAGTATGATGCATTCCTATACCATACTGTTTTTTTAATCTTTCTCGCGATTTGATTTGTCGGATGAAAATTATTATTACCACACTGCTTTCTCTGTGGTTGAACCCTCCCTCAACGTACATCTTCATTTTGATGATCACCTTTCACCATCAATAGATAATGATAGTTGTTAAAATCTTTATTGATAATGGCTCTAGCATTGCCTGCTTTCGGCACAACGTCTTGAACTGGCATAGATAAAGAAAACGTGAAGAGATGGACTGGCATGTATGATTATCATGAAAGATCGGCAAGGCTTGTTTTTGGCATGTTTTAATGAACTCTGCAAATATAAATATCAAGTTTGAATTCGGGGAGAGGAATACTTGTTTCAATCAATTTTTTCAACGGAAAGAAGCTGCGTGAAACTCATGTGCATGCCTTTTCTGACGGAACGAGGTTCACAAGTTACTTCACCCTTCTCTTTTCGGTTCATTAGAGTTGGGGGCGCATTTCTCCTATCACTCACTGGGTTCCTTTCGAGGTGACTGATCTTCTGGCATTTACCGAGCGGATCCCGGGTGGCCACAGGGCAACTTCGATGGCACCGACAAGAATTCTCCCCGTGACTCCTCTTCAAATCTGGTAAATGGCTCCTGACCGCAGGCGGTGGGCGTGTCGGACGAGCACGTTTGATTTCGACCTATCTGCTGCGCATTTTATGTAACGTGCCTGGTTCGGTTAATGTCTAAATTAGCCTGAGAGTTGACGTGTAAGCTATAGGGGGAGGGGGTAAACGAAGAACGGGCTCATATTTTCCAGATAATGGAAGGGTTACTCCGCGACGGCGCGTTCCGAGGTTAATGGGAGAACTGAAGGAAATGAGCCCTTTTCACGATCTCCCTTCGGGAGGGGCGTTCGCTTCGCTCCCTCGGCTTCCTCTTTGACGCGCTCTTTGCCTGCGTTTGAGCGGAATAACATCCGCCGCGTGTGTAAACAGAGGGATTGACTCATTGTTGCGCCCGGGGGTTGATGGAAAAGGATTCTGTGGCTCTCGCGAAAGGGATGTTGCGAAAAATCGAAGGAAAGGAAGCTGAGAACTCTTGAGAGGCGTAAATTTCGTCTCTTTTGTGGTCGCCGGACGAGTTTAATTTTCCACGCTCGCCTCTGCTTTGTTGCATTTCCCCATTAGCTCTAGCGTGCGCTCCTCATTGTTCCTTTGTCGTCCGATGCACCGCGTGCGCCGCTGTCCCCCGTGGTGAGGTGGAAAGCGAAGAAGGCTCTTCCCTCCTCCCCCTTCCTCCTCCCCTCTCCATATCCTCGGAAACCGCGCCAGTACATTGCAAAACTCATGTTTATCGTTGCCATTTTTCTTTGCATAGAAATTTTGGAAAGAGCTCATAAATATTTTCATCAGACAATTTGGGATTTTATATTTTCCCCTGAAAACTTTGGTTTTGATATTTTCTCACTGTTTATTGGTTAACACCCGGGGGGACGGTTGTAATATTTTGATAGAACTTCATTTTCCAACACTCTTTTTGTTAAAATGTATTTCCTCCGACTAACATTTTCTCATGAAAATACACATTTAAGAGAAAATCGGCGTTAGTTTTTTTGCATGAAACCACACACGCAAATATTCATCTGTCTACGTTTCCCCTTCTCTTTCTCATTTTTACTTCATTCTTGCTTTCACATGCGGTAGTGGTTTTCAAATACGCGGCGACGTCATTTTCCTTTTGCATATCGTGAAATATTTTTATGCCTCGTTTTAGGGATCCAAGGATCTTTATACGTGACACTCATTCTGGTTTTATGAAACTCATGTGTGTGAGGTGGAACATTTCCTATTCCGTGAATACCATTCCATACTAACAAAGGCTTCATTTCACCTCGCACTTCAGAAATTAAAATGTCAATGTATGTGAATACCATGGGAGCCGTTCTTCGCCTGGAGGTATCATATATTTTAGGTTTGTAAGTGATGGCTCATAACCTCGAGATTCGTACGTGAAACGGCTACTAAGCCTTGACACGTTTCTTATTCCTTGAAATGTTATTGTGTCATGATTGGTCCCTAAGCATTTGGCGCTATGATTCATTCAGTACGCGGCACGACATATATTTCCCCCAACGATCTAATTTCTCTGGCAATCTCGTCGTGTCAAAGTTTCTTGCATATCTTCAATCTTTGATTTAATTTATAATGTATAAACTTTCTTCTGGCTTTCCGGTAGAATCTGCCTATCCGCAAGCCTATGCCTAAGTGTTATTAAGTTGCAGTTGTATCAACCGTAGAAACGGTCTATCGCACGAAGAAATATATTTCAATGCAACAATTTCAGAGTGTAAAAATCATTTGCCTTGGCCGGGATCACAATAGCATTGTCCGACCGCGGTAAGGTCATATTCGGGTCAAAGTTTGTCTGGTATGTCAGACACCCTAGCGGTGGCTTGCAGGGTACTGAAATAACTAACTAAATAACCGGGATTCGAACCCGGACCCCAGTTTAGCTACAGAGGCGTCCTCTAAACTGTTGCATTTGTAATGCACATTTAGCGGATGAGCCCGTCAAAAGTTACTGTCGCGGCATCTCCTGCAGTTTCTTGGAATTTAAGAAATATATTTGTTGATTTAAGAGAAAACACTAAAATGCAGCGTCTGTATTCAAGACACAGTCACACATCAAATAGAAGAAGATAAACAAGTGTAATTCAAATGCCTTAAACGCATTTCGCACGCTAAGTCTCAAAGGTGCAGAATGGCAACGAGTGGTATCAAACTCTAATGATCATCGTAGAGCATCGTTCAAGTTTCCCGTAGTGTTGTTTTGCCGATGCAAGGGATCCAGGACTCGAGGCGTGAGTCGCCCTTGCTGGAATGGCACTGCCCGAGGACTGCGCCGCATAACCCGCAGAGAGCACTATTGTGTTGGCAGTTGACCTTGGCGCAACCATTCCTAACTCGTTACCGAATTCTAGCGTTCTTTTTTCTTTTTCCGAGTCTCTATTTATTTCTTCAATTTAAAAGGTTGAACTTCAGTACTCCATATACTATTCTCTGTGAACCAAATAAATTTTTGTCGTTTCTGTATTTCTCACATCTCATACGTCTTAGAACTAAGTAGCGATGGACATTTTCTTTTGCGTTTTCAGTTTTAAGGGCAGCATCCTAATGATCAGGTTTCTAGGAGATCCCATGGATATCTAATGGTATATGTGTATATGCAGACGTCCAAATACACAGAAAACGTTTATGAATACATGCAGAAGTCCTCTGCAAATAAGGAGAGAAGAGAACTTAGTAAATAAAACTGTTTCTGGCGTGACTTGGTGAAAAATATTCATATTGAAATTGAAAAATAACCAACGTGGCTTTTCCACATGGAAAATTTTATTTACGACCTAGGTTTCGTTATGGTATAACGTGTTCAGGTGAAGATGACCTTAAGGTGTTATGACATAACGAAACCTAGGTCGTAAATAAAATTTTCTATGTGGAAAAGGCAAGTTGATTATTTTTCATTTTCAATAGAACCTAATACACAATGGGTGACAGAAACGCAGTGTTTAGAGGCGATTGGTTTTAAGATACCAAAGATGGGAGCAGAATATGGCAGTTCGGACCGGGGAAATAAAAAAGCGAGAGACCATAGTGGGGGAAAATACAATCTTCGAATAAGATTGACACAATATATTCATGAAAAATGCCTGTGGATTGAGTGAGATAACAAATCATCTGATTCATAGTAAAAAAGGGAGATAAATAAAAATCAAATGAAACGGTGCAAGAGCCGTCTCGGCGTAGATATGAACGGTAACCATAACCTAGTTGCTATGGAAAGCCGTCTGCGATAAAAGAAGATAAATAGGTTGAGATATGAAGTGAGGAGCACGGAAACCATAGAGGGGAAAAATACTAGAGAAATTCAACGGTGTTAGGTTATTTTTGTTGTGAAAATTCATGATTACTGAAGAAGGTAACTTTACCACATACCTGATGATGTTGCCTATTCGTTGAAACTGGTAGTAATGAATTAAAGTTAGGTATAATAAAGTAGAATGTTAACTAGAGGCCACAGCACGTCCGTCGACGAAATAATGAATAGAGGACAAGAGAAGAGGATGTAAGAAAGATTGAATGATTTGAAAAGGCATTTGGAGAGGTAGCTGAAGAGCAATTCGTTCACCGAAGAACTGAAGCCCGACGACCATAGTTAACTGCGAGGAAATGATAGTTTATTGAAGTAAGGAGAGTAACAAAAGAACCAAAGGAATGAAGGTTAGAATTCCCCATGCAATATATTCCGCAACAAAGTCATTCGCGAGTCACAGGAGGCGAAGGAAGAGTGGATTGAAAACTGCCTCGTTATATGGACGAGGACGTGAAGAAGGGAAACACCGAAAGAGCATATAGGCTATCGTCATTGGTACGAGTTTAAATCCTTTTCCTGCAGCCCTTCATTCTTCTCCTTACCGTATTAATTCCCTCACCCTTTCTTAGCCCACTTGTTTTACGTCCTTAATCTTTCCATAATGTACTTGCGGAATCCTGTCTTCAATTTCTCCTGTCATTGTAGTCGATTCCAAGCGCCTCTACCATCTACATAAATACCCCAAAGTCTACCAAAAGGGGTATCTTAAACACCTTGCTCAATTTCCCCTCGTCGAAGGCTTTTTCCAAGGCTACCAACGTCACATATAATGTGTATCATTTTATCAGCCAGTACCCTCCAGATGGGTATTTCCTCACTTACTCCTTTGGTTTTTTCCTGAATCCGAATTGAATTTCCGTAAGGATTATTGTTCAATTTTCCTTCTAATCTTCGTCTAATCAATCGAGTCACTATTTTCAATACGTAAGACATCTTGTTCAAATGCCCTGCGTTCTTTGCAGTTATCTGTTCTTTGTTTAAGTTTTATTTTTCTTTTTCGATATTGCGACTCATCATCACTCTCTTCTCAAAGTCTCATGTTTTTTTTCCATATTCGTAGATCTGTCGTATCCTTCGCTTTGATCCCTAGTGCCGTGATCATATCTCAGTTTATCAATTGTTAATTACTGGCGTCTTGTTATTCTGAATTGTCATCCTCGGCTCTGTCGAATCCGGTTCTCAATACAATTTCCGGTTCTCGATCGTCCTCTTCAATCGCAATTTCTTCTGTAATTAAGTCAACTTCAAGAGGTTTGGGCCCTTGGTAGCGTTCTTTTATATATTCCTTCCACCTCTCCCCAATGTCTTTATCTGTGTGTTATTAGTATATTTTCATTGACGTCTCGGGCGGGGTGGGATTTACGTGTATAAACAATTTCGTCGTCTTCTCTCTTTTTGTTGTCATTGATTTTCTCGCAATCGGTTTTCTATCCACTCTCTCTTGGCCTTCTTTCACATCCAAATGACTTGGTTCCGCAGTTCTTACAAAGGATTTCCTCGTTTAAGCCAGTGAAGAGCCGATTCGGAAAATGAAAACGAAATCCAAGAGCAGCAGAAGTGATTTCGACAGAACAATAAAAGAATTGAAGCGAAAACAACGTCGCCAGGAGCCGACAAAATTAACGGAGAAATCATCAAGGCTCTCCCGAGCTATGGATGTCCCGTTTGGAATAATCGGAGACTGCTTCGAAAGTGGAAGATTACTGGGGACTACTTTGACAAGGCCACAATTATTGGAATAACAAAGAAAGCGGGAACCGAAAAATGTGAGGAACGCGGAATATTGAGCCTAATGTCACGCGGATCCCATATCCTGACGAGAATGATAATTTGACGGATGGAACGAAAAATCGAAGACAACCTTTTGGAAAACAAATTTGGATCTAGAAAGAGCAGGGGTACGAGGGAGGTTATACTTAGTCGCCGCATTCTGTTTGTGAATATGATACATTTCACTCTGAACACTGTGCCTTTGTGGTGTTGGTGAAAGCCTTCGATAACACCGAGAGAGATAAGAAATTCCACCTGCAGGAAAAGTCGGAATCAATTACGAGAAAAGAAGAATAATCTTTCATATCTACCAAAGTCAAGTCACCCCATTGCTAATGAAAGGCGGAAGTAAAATATGAGATAGAATAAATAAAGTAAAATAAAACGAGGATTCATCTCTCACCGGCGTTATTTAACATGAACTTAGAAAAAGTCATGATATAAACACACGGATTCTGAATAAATGAAATTAGGGTGAACGCTGATGACATTAGCCAGCGGATTGCGGATTTTATTACAATAATGGTAGAGAATCGAGAAGACCTCCAAAAATGTGTGAGCCCAAATAGATCAAGTTTTGCGTGAATGTAACGTAAAAATCAATGAAAACGAGACAAAAATCTTAATTTGCCGAGGAGGAACGCTTAAGGCAATTGCTTCGCTTGCAGAAGAGAATTAGAACAACCTCGGAATCACCATGTCATGGAATGGAAGAAATTCACATTGGGTATCATGGGTATAATAAATCAATCTAAGAAGACGTTTGTAATGAAAGGTCAACTCTAATTTCACGCCTGAAGCGACTCTTTTTAGTCAACTCTAATGATTAAAGAAGATACAAAATGTTGAGAAATTTGTGAAAATATTCGTGTGGGTTTGTACGGTCTGGAGACGTGAATCGAAGGAAGAGTGAACCAGAGTAAAAAATGAAGCGCTTCGAAAGTTGGTGCTGGAGACGAGTCCTGAAGGTTAAATGGACAAATGAAGTAAGAATTGAGGAAGAATGAAGAAGAATGGAAGGGGATAGGATAATATGGTTCAACTTAAAGAAGAGAAGGTGATGAATAGGACACACCTTGAGACAAAATTCCGTTTCGAGAGATCCCGTCTGGCGGCGACCATCTCTTTCCGACCGAGGATGAATTTTCCCTCCCTCCCTGGCGGAATGCGTTAGAGGGTTCCTTCGAGGGGGAGAGAATGAGAGAGGCGGAGGCAAGGGGAGCGAGCGAATGGCGGAGATTTCCTGGGCGGGAAAGGTTCCCTCACGCACCCTGAGCGTCGCATCCTCCCCTAGCTGCTCTCTCCACCGCTTGCCTGTCTGCCTGCCTACCCATCTCTTCACCCCCAACGTACTCTATTTTATGCTGTGTATATTCGATTTCTGTTCACACCATGCTGCTGCATAGATTCCTCTATATTCCTAGTGCCCAGTTGCAAGATATTCATATTCATTTAATATAGTCTGCATTTTTCAGTTGTTTTCTTATTTATCATACATTTGATGGCAACCTAGCACTAATGTTATCATAATCTCAGCATACTTTGCATTTGTTTTGCACACCCCTCCCTCTTTTTATGTGGACATTTTCATTTAGGGGGTTTCCTTCGTCAGATCAATGTAAACTGTTTACCTTTACATCTCGTTCATTTTAAAACCAACTATGGCTTTTTTCCTTTTGTATGTAACGGTAATGTTTCGTAGAAAGTCAATTTCTTAATCTGTATGTATTTGAGCATAACTGGGAGATGGAAGTGGACTTTCTAGGGTGCCTCACCAGTGGCGTGAGGGCATCATCCGCTGTTGCCATCAGTGCCCTCGTCTGTGAACTCTCTCCCACTTCCCTAAGATTTCCTGCTCGTAATAACCCCTCCGGGCATCCTTCCCCCTACTTTGGACACTGGGCTTAGGTTGGAGGCTTTTGAGATATGGGTATGGAGAAGGATTGAAGCAATATGCTAGGAAGTAAGAAGCACAAAGTTTGAAATATGGTGGACGAGGGAGAAATTATTTTGAAAATCGAAAGAAGAGAGAAAGTCGGAGGGAAGGGCACTGAGATGTTTCGTTACGTTAAAGGCCGTGGTACGAGGGCCATACATTTAAGAGTTGATTTTTCCAATTTTCAATAATATGTGAAATTATATTTCTAGCTTATTGTTTGTTGCATATGTTTTATACGTTTCATGGAGTAGTTACCTGTACTGCGTCAGCGGCAGCCGTTGAAATTTGGAAATATATTCACGTGCACTTGCCTCTGACGATAATAAACGCTTTCCACGAAGGCGTGTTCCATCATAAAAAAAACAATTAAATTTATTTTTGCGAGAAGTTCTACACGAACTAAGCATGCGATGGTCGGATATACGAGTACATTATCGTGGTGCATCTAGCCTGTTGCTTTGAAATATGACATTTTGTGATCGATATGGCCTTAGAGAATCTTCAGTGCATCACTTTAGTGTACTATTATTATGGTACATCACTGTAGTGTTTATTTCAGTTTGTGTGTTCTGGTACTAAATGCTGTTACACCATTCCCTTTAAACCAAAAACTGATGGGGCCATAATTTTCTCAGTGGAGGGCCACATTTCATACTCTTTGGCGTTGGTGATGCCGGAGATGGTTTTACACAGGGCTTGACTGTTTGCTCTCCTGACCAAATGATTTAATCAAGTTCCATCTTCAATGTTAGCCTTCGAAAGAAACTCCTCATCTTCCCGTCCAACTTCAACAGCGAACAAACCTACTCGCGAACGCGTCTTGTTCGTATTCATGCAGTTTCGAAATCCACCACGCACAAATATGCCTCGTGCGTAATTTAGAAGGGAAAGTAATTAATACGCCTGATAAAATAATAGTTATAATCCCAAAAATTTTTAATTACTGACTTATTTTTAAATTGGATTAATATTTCTCCAGAGTTAAAATATATTTAAAGCTCACAATGATGAGGGTGCATTTATAATGCCCAATGTTCTCCCAAATGCCCAATGCCCAAATACTCTGTTCTTGTTGACTGAATTTCTCAGCCGGGTGCCCTCGATCTTTATGTTCGTTTCCTAGGATACAATGTATGGCACATGCTCTACCCTTATTGTTTCGGTAATTTGAATCTTGGGAGGTGTGTTTCAGAAACCGCATCTAGTTTTACCCTTTTTCTTAGCAATTTCTTTCCTATCTGCTCAGAAGGAGATTTGGAAAGAAAGCATTGATAAAAGGTCGAACAAATCCTTTTGAAATATCGTTCTGTTGTGATTGTATGTACAAAATATTTTTATGGGATCAATAAGTTGAAATTATATATAAAAATTTCCCATTACAAAAGTTTAAAAACCATGAACACAGTAATCAACCCAAGTTCGGTTTGGTAGGTGATGGTAGAGCTCACCCGTGTACCAAACCCTACGGCGTGTGAATATTCACACATCAGGGTAGGGGGGCCAGTTCCTTTCCCTACAAGAGTTTATTCTGCCAAAAATAATTGCGGCTTTAAAATTTATTCGTATCATTAACTTTTTGCTTGAAATGTTTATTCATGGTGTTAAAAATTATATAATCCACTCTGTAATTGGGGGACCACTGATCTAGTACTTAATTTCTTGGTTGGCGCTATTTCAATACCTTTATCAGTTGATTTGACTAAGTATTCGGTTGGCTCTATAGAGTAATGATGTCGGTGTCGATAATCTGGAAAGGGAATGTAACCGAAGGAGGAAATAATGTGGTGCACACAAGTTTTCTCGGTGCGCAATACATGAAAATTGTTAGGAATCGTCCAAAAACTAAGGACTAGTTTACGTATGAACTCTACCAGGTAGACTCCCTCTGATAATGGATGTAACGGAGTGCGGGGGTGTTCCGCGGCGGGGAGGGGCGAAACCACGCTTTGGGGGCGGGATGGAGGCGTGTGTGCGTCGCCTCCTCCACTACACCTCCCCTACACCGCCCCACACCCGCCGCAAACACTCTCCTCTCTCCCTCTGTATTATTTTCCCCTCTCTTTCCTGAAAATCCTCCCCCGACGCTGCCACTTCACGCTTTCCCCCCGCCGAAAAAAAACCAAAAAAAGTCTTCCCTTTTCTTAATTTTTTATTCGTAGCTCTCTCTCGTCTCCCTCCATCCCTTCCTCTTCTCGCAATTTCTTCCTCCTTCCCTTCTTTGTACGTCCCTTTGCACTCTCCTCTCCTCCCCCCCTGTTCCCACACCCCAATTCGCTCCTCCTTTAAACCTCCCGAACCACAGCACCCACCCCGCCCCTCGAGTCGTCCATAATTCTCTTTCCTGACGTCCTCGCCAGTGATTTAGTGGCGCCCTCCGCGTCGCGTGTTCCACCTCTTTCGCAGCCCATTTTCGCCATCCACAAACTCATCCCATCCCTTCTCTCTCTCCCTCCCCAATTTTTCTCATATTTTTTACATTCCGTCCCCCATTCCCACAATTCTCCCTCCTCATTTTCCTCTCCTCCCCCATCCCGCACTATTTTCGTCCTCCCCGCCGCAACCCCTAGCGTGCGTTCTCCAAGGTGATAGTGGTGTCTGTATGGGTCTTGGCCCTCCCTTCCGCCCTAATAAATGGTCTCGCTCGTTGATGGACCAATTTCCTTAGACCTTTTTATTGGATATTTTTAATATGTTACGTGCATTAAAATACAGTCGAATGGCATTTTTTCGTCCTCTGAACATGGCTAGTTAATCGGACTGTATAAAAATTTCAAGTTATGCTAGAGGGTGAAGGGTGCATGATTCGTCATTCTCGGAGCCGCTTATTCTCGGAAATAATTACTGTAACGGAACCTTGTCAGGATATTCATTCCGAATGAAATCGTCGTTTACCGATTTGGATTGGGATGGTGATTACCTAATGTGTCCAAGTGCGGGAGATGCCGAGGCTGTAACTTACGGTAACGGAGTCATCCGCTAAATTTCCATTATAATGCAACAATTTCAGAGTGTAAAAATCGTTCGTCTTGACCGGGAATCGAACCCGGATCCCTCGTTTCCATACTTTCTAAAAATTTTAAACTGGGGATTTGGCAGTTCTGAGGTAGCGGCCTCCTCACAACTATCGACTTGTGCTCGACTTGTTTTTTCTTTCGCATCTCGCTCCTGCACACAATATCCCTAACCTGCTACTAAATTTAATTAATGACCTAGTATTTACAATAAATGTATGATTTATATTTATTTTATGGTGTATTTCTATATCGCCTTCATCCTGAGTCAGGCGAATTTAAATTTTATATATTTTTAAATTGGTTGTCGTCGAAAAAAAGGTAATAGTTTTTTTACGAAACCAAACTGTCTGTACAAAATCCTATCTTATCAATGCTCCCTCATCATGATGGCCACGTTGCCGAGAAAACATGACATTTTCATGGGTCAACATGAAAAATCCACTGATGCTCACTGTCCAAGATGCTCATCTTGGACACTTGGTTTCTATGCGTAATAAATGTACGTAAGGACTGTGAATCTCTGATTTTATGAATCCTGGCCGGTGTAAGGGGAGTGACCACAAGCTCTCACATTGATTAACGACTTTCGTCAGGAAAAATCAATTGCCGCATACTTTCGACGTTTTAGTTTATCCCCCTCAAAAAAGGCGTTGAAATGACGCAGTGGCGTAGTTCACTATTCCTTCTACAGGGTATTCCTAAACCACTCGGTCGCTTACGATGTTTCCTATGTATTAGATACGCGGAAACAGCCATGCCCATTTTCCTGTCAATACTCGCCTAGCCTTCGCAATGCAAGCACCTTCTTCACTCAATATGCATTATTTCATGATATTGTTTGAATAATTCATCGCCTTGTGTTTTCGTAATTATTTTCCCCCATTCTTCCCGCGTGTCACTTTTTTATAGTATATTGTTTATTTAACGAGCTCCGAAGGTTCGGTTCGAATTTAATGCGAGAGAGAAATTGACTCAACATGTATATCATGGTTGTCAAGGCTGCGCCTTCCTTTTTAAAGGAAGATGTCTCATTCTTCATATAATCTCTTCAAAGTTTTACGAGGTGTGGGAGGTTAGAATGCGAGCCACCATACGGAGGGTGCAATATCTCATCTCCGACCCGAGAAACACATTCGCCCTCGCCAGAAAGCCCTCAGAGCATCGGAAGTTTCTTTTTCATATTCATGAAAAAGTATTTATCATTCTCTCTCCTTGTTCATCATGGCGGTACGCCGGTGGGAGGGAGGGAGAATGGCCCCTGCCGGCTCTCGCCTAATAGTTTCAGAGCCCCCTCGCTTTATTTTCGCCCCGACGTTTTTACTCACCAATTCTTGCGAAGCCTCATCCCCCCGCCCCGGCTGCGGGGGCATTGATATGCGCCTTGGGCCATTCGACTCGTGCGTGGAAATGGCGGACACTCCGTGATAAGTCTATTTTGAGCCGCGAATGGAAATCTGGGACGGGGTTAATCAGAGGATTCGGTGCGGAGTTGATCAAATCTCCGAGCTTTAAATGGAATTACACGTGATATGCGTGTGCGCACGGCCTCGTTTTTATTTTCTTTCCTTTTGGACATTTGTTCCCGAGCGTATGCCTTTCCTCGCTTGGCATGATGTCATGCGTCTTTTATGCTCCGCTTTCGGAATACGTACATGGGCATATGTTTTATGTTCGGTCGACATTGGGTTGTTTTTTCAATTAGCGTTCAAATTCGAACGTCGAGATTGACCTTCGTCCGCTTTTTTGATTGACTGATTTTTATCGGGCACCGTATCCGGCAGGATTTTTTTTCTCGGTCATTTGCGACGAGCGGACTTTCGGGGTTATGGGCGTGGGAATTAAGGAGAGGTGTCGAGGGGTGTGCGGTGGGGGGGGAAACCGAGGGGTCTCTAGTGTGTGGAGCGGTCGTACAATTTCGACCCTTCTTCCCACTGGGCTTCCCCCTTGCGGGGCATCGATCGTGGCGTACCCAGCTCACGGATCTGGTTTGCTACAGGCGAGCAATTACGCAGCACTCGCGCCATGTTGCGTAGTCGCGGGTGGGTGGTGACGGGATAATATTTGTCTTGCGGAAGGTGCGGTGGCGGGGCGGGTTCCTCGGTACCACTTCCCAACTCCTTCCCCCCTCACCAAAACAAGCCCGTCTACGACACCTCCCTTCCTCGCTCCAATGCAGAGCGAAAGTGACAATTTGGGAGTGGAACTCATGGACATTTCTCCTTTCCGATGAGCAGGTTGCTCACACGGCAACGAGGTGTCGCTGCGCGACGCGTGTGGCGGACTCGTTTCGCCCGAGGGACATGAATTTGTGCCTGTTTTCCTCGTTCAAATTTCGACCATTTAGTTTTTGTTTTTTTTTCTGGCAAGAATTCAGGTTTAGGTAATCTTTAAACGAAAGGCATTCTCGGAAATCTTCAATATGTACTGGTGTCCCAAACGTTCTTTTAAGTGAATGAATTAATTTGCTGACACACTAGCGCCTGGTCCTCGCCTCTTAAAATAAGAGGACTGCTCTGACATGCAGCGGCTACTGCAAATGCGGCGCTTTTGTAAAACTCAGGATAGTTTGAAATAGGGAGGAAATTAATAATTAGTTTTGATTCCAGTATCGTAGAATATGCGGGAAAGTTAGCATAGTTAAATATTATAGTTTGATGAACCTTTTTTTAATTAGTTATTAGAATGTATCAATATTTTTCCCTTCGTGTCAGATGTCTAATGAATTGCGCGTGAAGAAATGAGAATATACCATGACATCGAGGAACTTTTATCGGTTACATTGAAAATATTCACCTTGAGAAAATTCGCTCGATCGAATATCGCTTCCATCGAGTGAGTAGTCATCGCAATAAATTCATTACTCTGTTGTTAATAATTATAGCAGAGATTCTCTAGATTAAAACAGTCATGGAACCACTTCGCATAATCTTCGTCATCAGGTGATCCCAGTTCATATCTTCCGATTCTGTCGCGATTGTAGGAATGTAACAGTGAATTCCGCAATACTTACACGTAAGGACTCAACTTCGGGTCTACAATAATGGATAGCTATAAATTATAAGTAAAACGAATCCTAGTCCGTAAAACCCTCGGTGGTGGATATACTACTTGGCAAATGCTGTTATTCACTTCTCTCAGTTTCCCACTCCTAATCCTACCACTTAGAGGACACAGTTTCCGTCAAACCATCCCCACCAATGAATGGCTTCGCGGCGTCCTACAACGCAAGGTGACCGGCAGGGAAAATACTGAGAATTAGATTAAAGTCGGTTGTTCCGTATTTGATTTCAACATTTTAGAATGCTTCTAAAATTTGTGATCCGCACCTCTGGTACACTACCGGAGTGGAAGCCATTTTAATCATTATTTAGAAACACTCCTTTGCTATTGTAGTAGCAGTAATAGTTTTAAGGGGAGGCGACTGGCAGCCGAGGCAATGTGTACCATTAGGGATAGGTGGGTGATTTGGTAGGGGTAGGATGTTAAGGAAATCAGGCAAGAGTGGAGAAAACCTAGGCATTAGCCTTATCCTAGCGACAGGCGCCCAGGGGTCACACACAATTCAATGTCCCGTCTGATGGGTGACGTACTTCACTTAAAGTGCTCGCCACATGACTCGGTATAAGTAAGGGATACAGCTGAAAAATTCTGCCACCGCCGGGATACAGTTCCGGGGCCTCTGAGTGAGAAGTCAGTGCAACAACCATCGCAGTCAACCGATCCACATATTTGCCATTATATTACTGACGCACCAAGGAAATATCGCGTTCTTGGTTCCCAAGAGCACTCTGGAAAGTTACGCTTCAGACTTTTTTTAGGTGAACCGAATATCACACTTCATATACTATTATCGAAAATATAATACTAAATATTTAAGAGTTTACTAAATATTTAATGTACTTGCTAAATATTTAATGACTGCGTTTGTAGTGACATTTAGCAACGTTTGCAAGGAAGGTATGACTCGGTTTTTCAGCATTTTCTCCCGACTTTAAAATGTCTAGTTATCAGTTTAAGAGAAGATGGTCATCGTATTACCTGTACTTAATTGATTTAAAGAGTCAATTGAATGAGAGGAAAATAATACTGGTTTCTGGAATACGTAGGTTTGGTATAGTTGTGGAAATTTGCACTTAATTCCCCAGAATATTTGCGACAGCACTGCCGTGACCCGACCTGCACACGGTGTGTACCTGTGACCTTGCTCGTGTAAGTCGAAGAAGTACCTCGGCATCTGCACTATTCCTCGGCTCTTGCTAGGCTATCAATCGGAATTAACCCGCGATCGCATGCCGCACAACCACCATTTTCCAATCCGCGTTCAGCTGTTCTGCTCGACTTGCCATTGTTCTCGACGCTACCGTCGTCCGGGTTGATTATATTTTCTACCGAAAAATACGTCTGCGTTTAGCTCTCTCGAGCCAAATCAAGTTCCTTTCGAAGGGCGTGCTCAATGGAAACTTAATTAAGGCCTCAAAACCTTATTCTGGTGACTGCGCTTGGTTTATGAACCAGTGGTGTGTCATTAAAATCTTGGGTTTGCTTTGCTGCTGTGTCATTTCCCTGGCTTTGGCCCCTCTGGATCGAGCATTTTCCCTCCCTCCCACCCCAAGACGTGCATTCGTCCCCATAACCTCTCTCCTCTTGCCTCCTCGTTTCAACAATCATGGCGCAAATGCTCGGGAAAAACTCATTTCGCATTAAAACCATCCTTGTTCATTACACTCTCTTAACGAGGAGAAATCGGGCTGATGGTAAAGCAAGCGGACGTACTCTGCTAGTCGGACTCTTGGATAAACAAAGTTGTAGGGTATCCGTGCAATGGACGCCCAAACAGAAGAACTCCACCTCGTCGAGACTTCAAAGATCCTCCCTCCGCCGTCGAGGACACCGTCGAGC
The DNA here is from genome assembly GCA_037158775.1 of Hetaerina titia. NCBI lineage: Eukaryota > Metazoa > Arthropoda > Insecta > Odonata > Calopterygidae > Hetaerina > Hetaerina titia. The sequence goes on along the minus strand of CM073772.1, from coordinate 102,827,830 downwards.
CATTTCTTTCTCTTATAAATATATATATATATATATATTTTTCGCTAAATATTAAAATAGGCGGGGAAAAAATAGAGCAGGTAGAACAGTTTACATATCTCGGAAGTGTTTTGGACCAACACGGTCAAAGTGGTAGGGACGTAAGGAGAAGAATTGCGCTAGGCAAGGAGGCTTTCTCAAGGAGGAGGGAGTTGATGACGGGGACGTTGAGCAGGGATGTTAAGACAAGACTCGTAAAAACTCTGATATGGAGCGTAGCTATTTACGGCGCGGAAACGTGGTCGCTGAAGCAGGAGGATAGACGTAGATTGGAGGCTTTTGAAATGTGGGTGTGGAGAAGAATGGAAAAGGTGAAATGGACCGAAAGGAAAACAAATGAGGAAGTACTAGAAATGGTGGGGGAGGAGAGGGGTTTGTTGAGAGAAATCCTATGGAGGCAGGAAAAATGGATGAAGGGCGTATTGAGCGGTAGTGGAATGTTGAAGAGGGTAATAGAGGGAAGAATGTTGGGCAAGCGAGGTAAGGGTAGGAACAGGATAGGGATGTTGGACGAGATGAAGGGAGGAAAGAAGTACACCGAGATGAAGAGGGACCTGATATAGATTAGTTTGCTAGGTGGGGAGTCACAAAATGTTTATTTGATAGTTGGGTCCATCCAAAAACCTACCTTAACCGGTAGATTACCTAAAAAAAAAAAAATATATATTTTTCTTTGGTGCGTTTCCCCCAACTGGATTTCTGATGTGTACTTATACATCTAGAGTTTCGTCTAGCTCGCATTCAAATATGCCGCTTACTTTTTCTGTTTAAAGTCTCTCCATTCCACTTGCATTGTTTTAATTTGCAGTAATGATCATTACCTAATTTCAATCAAATTCGCTTTGGCTGTTTCCTATGTTTGGTTAGCGTTGCACATTTTCGCACGGTGTATCCTTGTGGGATTTAAACCCACTTTGAGCCATACTTTTCGAGGTGTATTTATTCTTTGCATTCTAATTTTCATTTATAATAATTCCCAAAAATAAATTATGCAAGGGCAATGGATTTATGGCCAAAAATAAATTTTTACTGTAAGTTTTTGTTAATGAGTCATCAAACGTCGCCTTCGTGAGTACTTATTCTATGATTCCGTGAGGACTTATTCCATGTTTACGTTGCTTTTGCATTGGATATTCTGGATGATGGAAGATTAAGCGTTTCGTAGGTTTTTCTTTGGAAGGACAACGGTGACGATCGATTAATCATATAATTTCACCCTTCTTTCGTCTTTAATACATTTCTGATCTCCCGTCCCTTGGTTCGGACTTCTGTGTTCTTCTTCGCGATCAGACGCGCACATGTTCCATGGCTTTCCTTAAGTTAGCGACATCATTATTGTTAATTCTTACCCGTTCATTATTTTGCGGGGAAAAATGTTGTTGGTTTAATTGCATAGTGGTCGAAGCCTAAAAGTATTCGCGGAATCTCGAAACACGATGTTCAGTAAAATGTTTATCATTTTGTTCTAAATGTGTCCACTTTCATATGTGTCTTAGTCAATTTGGAGGGATAGCCTTTTTTAACGAAGTGTAAAATGTAACAGATAGTGTAATATTATATGTACGTTTCAAATTGCGTTTATTTTCACTTACAAAGGTTCACGTATGTTATATATTTTATCTCTGATATGCGCAATACAGTTAATATTTCACTTAGCAGTTTTCAAAATTCACATGCGATTTAAATTGTGGGTATACACATGTATGAGGTTTTTTTTCTCTTTTACGGGTGGTGACCTAACACCCCCCCCCCCCCCGCCACACGCCCTTGCGGAGTATTATGTATGTAGATATACGTTTGTGTACATACACGAACAGCCTTGCGGCTGTCTTACGAGGCATATTCGAAAAGGAAGGACAATTTTCTTGTATTTAAATATTGGCGGGTCAACCCCAACGTCAGTGAATATTCATTGTTTGCCCTGGTCCTTTTGTCACAGAATTAGGGTGAGCAAGCACCTGTGTGGAATCGCTCTTTCCTCTCCTGAGGCGTAGCTCCCCGTTGGCGGTTTCAAGGGCCCGCCCCGGAGGGTTGAAACCCCGGCTTTGTAGAGCGTCTCGTTTCGGAACACCCAGGATTTCCGAGCCCCACGCACTCAAATTATGTGCACCACTCCCTTCCTATCTGTGGCCCCCAGAAACTAACTTTCCTGTTACCAAGCCTTCCACCATATCTGCCACCGGGGGATGCACACCTTTATGAGAGGGGTGGGTTTTCAGCTACCCCCGTCATCAATCTTTGAACACCCCCACACCCCACCAGTTTCGGTGGCTATAGCTATTTTCTTCCTCTTTAAAAGTTTTAATCGTGCAAGGTAGTATAGCGGTGGCTGTGTGGAGGGTGGGCCGTGAAAAATTGCTCACGCTCCACTTTCCAGTGTGAAATGGATATCGAAAGAAGTGTGGCAAATAATAAGGGAAGGGACATCTGGCAGTCAGGTGTTGAGTCTGGGAGGACTGGGAGGGCATTGCATTTCGCACACGTCGGGCGGGCCGGCGGCGCCGGGGACGAAGGGGTGCGAGCCCGCCCGAGTGCGGAGCTCCTCTCTCCTCCGGATGGAGGTCTTCGGCGCTTAATTTTCTACCCTCTCCCTCCATTCCACTCCTCGCCATTCCCCCTCGCCTTTGTCTTCTCTGGGTTTCGCGTGGGGAGATAAATATTTTCAACTGCTTCCTCCTCTTTCTCACCCTCTCTCTTTCTCCCCGTTCGAGCCTCGTCGTTTTTCCTATCCAGCAGTTTCGCCTGCTCTCTTCACTCTGCTTGATATTCACCTCTCGGGTTCATTATTTTGGGTGAATTACGTCAATACCAGCCAGCAATGAGAACCGCTGGTTTAATCGACCTGCAGTTAGGGCTCGAACGCTCTCGCGATAGAGGACGCATCGAACGGGCGACCGTTATTATTTCTGAGGGAAGCGGAACCAGGGGATGCTTGAACCTCGGAATTGTCGGACCTTGAGGTGTGGTACAGTATTACTCTGGGCTGGGATGACTTGTGGGGTGGTAAACCCGACGGCTTGTCCAAGTGACGAAGCCTGGAGTCTAGTCCCTTTTAAGGTTGGGCTGTTGTATGTTGCACGGCGCGGAGGACGTTGGGAAAGCGGGGTAGTGGAAGGATTTCAGAGCGAATTTTCTAGCCAGATGATGGCAGGCAGAAGTTTTGATGAAATTGGGTAAGAAAGATGGAATTCCCATTTATGTTATAAATAGCCGTTAGGGACAATTAAAAACTTAGGTACTCTTGAAATTGGTAGTAAACCTTGACGACAATGAGTAATTTTTGACGAGTAAGAAATTTTAGATTTATTGATTCTCTCTAAACTTATTGCATCGACACTAATTTTTTGCCTAGTCATCCACGAGTTTATTAATTTAGGAGCCCACCTTGATGCGTAGAAAAAAGAGAAACCCTTTCTATTCCACACAAATATAAATTTACTGCGGCCGGTTTCGATGCGGCGTATCATCATCTGGGCAGGCTCACTCTCCGGTCACTTCGCGCGTGATGCCACGTGATACCTTCTTCCCCGTTTGCTTCCATTCCTCAACCTTTCACCCGCCGAATGGATTCGAAACGGGTCTGAAATTGAAAACTGTGAGCGAAGCTACCGCGGTGCGACGGCGGGCACGTTCGGCGAGTGTCGTCCCCGTGAACGTGCCGCTGGCCCATCTCCACCCAACCCTCAGCCCGCCCCCTCCCCCTACCTAAACCCTAAGGGGGCTCGGAAATAGTCGACTTTACCGCATAATAACCGTAGAGTCGAACGTTAAACTTTCACGGTCGTTCTGCTGCGTGACGAATGCTAATCCGTGTATGAATTGTTTCCCAATCATTTCTCTTATTTCACTGTAAAGCCCTCGAGGTTTTCAAAAATGTATGTATCCTTCATTTTCGCTTTTTAACTGTGCCCGCAGACCTGCCATGTTTGGACCGGCTCTTGAGAAGTGTGGTGGATGTGTTGTACTGTGTTGCACCCAGTGTGGATGTGCACTCTTCCTCGGAAGTAACTGATGTACTCTGCTTGTGATTACTCTCTATTTCGTGTAAGGTATATGCGGAATAAAATAATCATTCCATTGCTTTTAGGCAGTCAATTCAATATATTTATTCTAAAACTTTCCTTCAATATTTTCTCATACCTCCATTCCATTTCTACATCTGGAATCCGGGTGTAATAGGAAAATAAAAATAAAATTATGGATTCATTCTTTTGTAAGGTATGTGAAAAATATTATAAATTAATTAATTTCAGTATTTTATTTAGGCATATTTGGTTAGAATTAATAATCACTTATCGAATATGACAATAAGAGAAATGGTATCTTGGATCATATTTTTTTCATTGTCACTTTCTTCAGTTTACTTCATGATCGAGTCTTTTAATAAGCTGGGACACTTTTAAATCATTTGAAAAAGATAATTATTTATTATTATGCCTTTTCGAATCCACGAAGTCCACGTCTCCATTAACGATTCTTAAATAATCGCAGACCTAAATCTTCGCGCATAACCCCCCCAACCCGAGTAGATTCGAGTGCTACTATGCTTCGCCACCCTTTTCCCACAATTGGGTTGCGCCCCCCCCCCCCTTGCAACCTCCCCTCGTATCCAGGCGGCGAAGTTGTAATCAGCTTTGGTGCCAGCGGCTCTATCGTCGCAGGGCCCGCGGGTCGGGTGGCTAGTACTTCGTGAAACCGGGATTGGAGGCGGAAAGTTGCGAAGGGGTGGTACGAGACGGGGGGTGTGGGGGTTGGCTGGGGTAGGACCCGGGGGCCGACGGCCGGCCGGGCTCCGCGAATTATTCCCGGGTGCACTCGAGCAAATTCTGTGGCGTGTGGGCACAAGGTGCGGCCCGCGGGCCTGGACCCGTCTATCCTCCGCCAACTAACTAACCAACCCATCCCCCTCGAGCTCTCCGGACGCACCTCCTAATACTTTCTCCCTCGCCTCTCTCACCCCATCCCCGTCCGCTCTGTCGGTGCAGGATTTCCTTCCGTCACAGAAAGTCGATTTGCATGAATTTCAAAGTTGAATCATTGCGGTTACCGTACCATTTAAATGTCTGTAATGTAACTCACAAATGATATTCGGGGTGAATTTCGGAAAGAGATAATGCATGGCATGACGCTCACATATTTAGCTTTCATTTCCGAACTGGAATTATTTATATTAATCGATGATTACGAACCATTCGTGTGTGACATTTATGTCTCCCTACATGATTAAATGAAGATTTTAGTCATCGAGGCATATTTTGTGTCCACGGTGGTACATCTCGGTGATCTTTTACAGGGTTTAGCGTGAGGATCGCATTTCTCATTTCATACGTTTGATAGCGTCCTTAACCAATTTAAGTGTGCTATACCTTTATTTATTGGAGACCCTACAAAATATGTTGCACGCAGAAAATCATCAGTCAGCCTGGCGTTGTTGGCGTTCGATAAAATGTCGGGTGTTACCCCGTAGAACATAATCCTGGGTTGTCAAGTTGTCGTTTCGTTTCGGTGTTTCTTGTAAATTGGTGGTCGTGGTGGAGTCTTGGTCGAGAGGGGTGCAGAGGAAAGGAAATACTGCGGTGCGGGAAAATTCCCTTTCTGAGGATTCTGTCATCGAGTGGGGAAAGAGGCCTCGGAGTCATGGGTTCATTGGTGTACCTGGAGTTTTTGGTGAACTGCACTTGATGATGAATGCTGAGTATACCTTGAACTTCTTTATTCTGGCGGCTATGGTGACATTACTTTTGTTTGTTAGATTTTCTAAGGTGTAGCGAAATATATATCAGTCATCTTACTCAAGTTATAAAATTCATGATTGATAATGCTGATGCATATAATATATAATCGTTAGATAGGCTGAAGATTTAATTATAATTGGAAAATAGACATATAACTAAGTGTTGTAATTCGTAAAATAATTACCGACTGATCGAATTTTGAATTGAAATAGTAGTTTAATTTCGGGATCGGGAGGTGTTGATTATTAATCCTTTGATATTATGAATTAAGAGTATTGGGAAAGAACTGTTCGTCACTTCAGAGGTTGTTTTGTAAGCCATCCGGTATTTAAGTACATCAATAATCTTTTGAATTAAAAACACATAATTATAGTGTTGTGTCATTAATAGGTTGTCTTATCTAGTAGATTAAGGCCGAAATGATTGGCATTCAATCTATGATTGAAAGGCTTGTCAGTGTCGTGGGGGTGGGCGGAATCGCATCGGAATATTTAGGTCGAGAATTGTGAAAAGGGGGCGTTTATTGTGAGAGAGGACTTACGTATATGATGCCTCGCTGGACCCTGCTTAGGACGGAACGGCGAGTATAGTCACGGAGCTCGTAATCGGGCCGGGCCTATGCATTCGCAGAGTGGTCACCTTGCGATAACCAGCCTCCAAATCTACCCTGGTGCCAAGGAGCGCGCCCTTAAATATGGTTATGGACAGGGGCGGGGTTTTGATAATAGAGTAACCGTTGATCTCTTGAGAGTCAGCGGAGAGCCACCTCACTCCTCGTGTGCGATAACTCGAGGGATAGGACATTACCCTTGGTGATTCAATCGCATCCCTCACACCGATAATTCGGAGAGGATTTCGCATGGAGTTACTTTTAGGCATCCGTTCCGACTGTAGTAATTACATGAAAAGTAAATTTTTTAGCATTTTGAATTGTTTCAGCAATGGAATTTTAGAAGAAATTTCACGAGTGACTATTCATTTTTTCACCACTGTTCCCATATATTCCCCTTGCCTACGAGAGAATATTCATTTTCCTGGTACTGCGACTCAAGATTGACATAGACGCTCATTTTCTAGAGAACTGTCACAGGATGGAGGGATTCATGCAAACGTATTGTTTACCGCACCAGATTTCCGTACTGATGTGCTGATTTGCCTTATTCCGTACCTTCTTCGACATTGGGTGTGCTGTGACCCGACCTAGAGCGCCCTGGGCATTTAGGTTTGGTTTGCGGGATTTCTCCCGGTTCTGCGGATGAGAGGACCCGCACCTCCGTGCCCGGAGGAGGGGGACGTCGAAATGCCGGCCGATACTTCCGGATGAGAGGAGGGTTCCGGGGCGTTGGGGGTCGGGCGGCAATCGAATGGTGTTAGAGGGAAGGGGATTTGGAATTGGAAATGGAATTTGCATGGCGAGGCAGTCCGTGGGCGGGGAGGATGAGGGGCGGCGACCGATTTCTTCTGCGTCGAAAGTGTGTGGAGAGCCTGGCGGCCCTTTCTCCATGACCATTATGGATCCCTCCTTCCCCCTCTGTGTGCATCTGTGACGTTTTTAGTTGCCGTCTTGCTTGATTCGGCCTGAGCAACCTGTCCGGGATGCGCCTTTGCCTTGTAAGCGTCCTGCGTGCGGGAGACCGGACATCTGAGCGGCCCAGATGGGTCCTCTTCAATTTTTTTTCTCATTGAAGTTATTGAAATATCCTTTTCAGCGGAAGTGGAGAGAGTAGCATAAAATAATCGAAAGTTCGAAATTTCCCAAATGGAAAACTTTTTATCTTTTATGTTAAAGTTCACTTTATAGGGAAGAACATGTGAATATATCAGCTTTTCACGACTTTTTCTGAGACGAGGTACTCGCAAAGATATTTAAAAATAATTGATATACGATAAAATAAAATCGATAATTTAAGGTTTAATGTTTGTATTAATTCGTTAAAATCAGCAGTGCGTTCCCATAAAAAATATAATGTATTGAAACTATCGATATTTTGGGATTCTTGTTGGCAATCTCGTGGAGCATCATGGCCCTCTTTGAAATTCTTTCTTGGTTTGGGAAATATTTGTAGTGATTAGTGTTCATGATGATTCACTCTTCATTTTTTTTATTGTTCAATGTGGAAGTAATCACCCCCATGATTTTAAAAGAAGCTGGGAGTGTGACGATTCGTCGACGCTGAGGCATACACGGGAAGTAGTGGACTCACAGTATTTTACTAACCTTCATGTCCGGACTCTTAGAGATGCCGTGTAAATAATGTTTATTTACGCATGCAGCGTGAGGTCGAAAGCCGAAAATTTCTTACGTGAAGGGCGTCCTTCGGTCGAAGCATAGTCGGTTGTCCTGTGTTTCGGAAACTGTAGCGTGGTGGGCGTTCGGAGGAAGCACTTTAGAGTGGAGGGCGGTCGTTTTGCGGGGGTGGTGTTACCTTGGCGGTCGCGCGGGGTGGTTTGTCGGCGTGAAGGGATGATGTGAAGGGAGTGGGGCCGCCCGCCCTCCTACGGTTACCGCCGTCTTGCGGCGTGGAGGGGGAGTTGATGGTGCGGGTGAGGATTAGGGTTGAATGGGGGGCGGGTCGCCCCTCCTCGGTTTCCCCGTCACCCGTGACGGCTTCTCTCGAGGTGGGCGGGGCGGGAAGGGGTAGGAGCCCGGCGAGGGTGAAAATCCGAATTTTGGGAAAGACATCCCTCGCCTCCACCCACTCACCCCTCGAATCCCCCAATTTAGATCAACGCCACCCCCCCAACATGGGCGCACATTCCTCCACTCCTAAATCCTTCCATCAGCTCATCCTCCTCTTCCGCCTACATCCTTCGAGGAAGTTAGAATGATAAAAGAAGTCACTTGGACTTATTATCGGAGCTTGTATAACCAGGAGTTAAAACCGAAGAGGGAAATTAAATGTATCGGCAACACTTGAAACCCATTTGTGAAAATAAAAAAAGGTGTTAATAACGCAAGAAATGAGAGATATATAGGGTCAATCCAAAATGGCTTAATTCATTTGTTTCATCGTTCATAAGCTTGGATAAAATTTATAATGATCATTCACTGCTTTAAGTTAGGTTTTCGACGGGATAGGCTTAAACACGAGGTCTCTGCAATAATGGGTATTCATATATCATTTTTTATTTCGCATTATTTATTTCGCAAACATTTAAATGTATGCTATATTGTTAGCTTTTGTTTGATCTATATGTGGTAGAAATTTCATTAATATGATCCTCGTACTTCGTCAGTGGTATCCGTTGCAATTGCAAACATCTTCATTCCGTCAACGCTTAGGCGCCTGATAAGCATGCAAGTCCTCTGATTGAAGTCTCTCAGTTAGTGGAGAGTTTTTCTCCAGACGAATCGCATTCTCGTGCCGTTAGAGATATATTAAGGGCACTGTCGTTTTTCGTATTCCCAACGAAAGTAGTTCCACTCAAATGCATCAAAATTCTTTGGAAACAAAAGACTTGAAAGTTTTTTCAATACATGGGGTGTTGAAATGAAATAAGTAACTTTGTAATTCCACGAACACTACTTACAAAGTTACTCATTTCATTTCAATATGTTATGTAAATTTCATAAGGTTACGCTGGAGACAACAAATTTCATTGTTATGGGGGTAACTTTGGGTGAACGAAGAAGTGGTGATAGTTTATGAAATGTGAGGACTGTTACATAAGGAGTGATCTTAATTTGACACATTTTTTAATTACAATTTTAATTTAATAATATATTCTGAAAATTTGAATTTTATGTTAAAGTTCAATTTGTGATAAAGTCCAGCCATTGCAAGTTGAAACAGGTTCCAATCTGCATGCGTCCTGTTTCTGGTTATGTTGACGTTTTCCACTAAGTCGTTTCCGCAAATCGGTGAAGAAGAGATAGTAACGTGAAGCTAGGCCTGGACTATAGTGAGCTTTAATAACACACACTTCACATTGATTTTCGGGAAATATCGCGATTTCGTATTGGGCTTTGCCGTACCCACTTGCGATTCCCTGTGAGCGACAACAAATTCAAGGTTTATAATGGTGCTCCATACTTTGAATGACGTCTATTTTAAATTTGCACATGTGTATTTAAACTTTGACAGCAGCGGTCTTAAAATTTGCTTCCATAAAAGCAATGGCCGACGTTCCGCGTTAACCTTTCGTTGAAATTGATTGTATCCCCTGTTTAAACATTTTCATGCATCTTGTAGCTCTGCTAATTAGGACAGACCCGCCCCATAGGCCTCCTGTAGCGTTACGTAGTCTCCATTTGATGATCTGTTTAGGCGCAAGCAAAATTTCAATTGTACATCGCGTGTAACCTTCCGGTCCGGTGGCGCACTGAACATGTTTCAACTTGAAACGGCTGCCGCTGACGCACTAGTACGTACTAGAGGCACATTTATGAGGTTGTGCCACATATACACTACACAGTAATCTAGCAGTATGAAATAATATTTTTTAGAGCAATAAATCATGAGAATAAAATGAATCAGTCGCTCTTAATTTAACAGGACTCTTCTGGTCGAAATATTCCTTTTTGCAAATGATATAGTAAGCCCAGTTTCTGTTTGTGACACTTGAATGTGCGTACATCCTGTCTTTCTTCGAAATACCTTGCTGAACTTCGAGAAAAAGAATGTTTCGTTCTGAAATCATATTTTCGCTTACCAACGTATGAAAATATACATTTGTGGAAACGAACATGAGTATATTTCTTCCAAGGAAGAGCTGAACTTCGACCTCTTTATTTTTAGTCCACTTCTCGAGCGCTGCAACAAAGTAATACTTTAGTAGAAGTGCACAGAATTGAGGGTCGGAGCGCGATCCACTTGCATGAATTATCTGCAAATGAGCCCAGAAAAATAAAAGCTAATAGGATAACGTACGTACATAGTTTCTGTGGAGGAGATGAGGAAACCGTAATCCCTTTAACACGTTCCTCATCTCTCTTTCCCTCTCTCTTAGTCTTCGCTCCTTCTCACTTCCTCCCCAGTTCCTTCTCATGTAAATCCGTGTGGGAAACGACCAACACCTCTCGAGCGACCGAGGGCGGCGGCGGCGGGGAATTTCCGTTCCCTTCGTAATTATGCGCGTCTCACTCTGGCTCGGGTGAATGAGGAAAGAGGTTCTGGGTCGCTGGGTGTTGTCTTCTATTTGTCCCTCCACTCTAGTGTGCGTGCCTGGGATGGGGGCGTCGCGTCGCCGCAGCGGTGAGCATTAATAATCATCGCGGTCCGCGTTCACACGGTCGCTCCTCGACTGAAAATTTTGAAGATATTATTGTGAACTGTTTGTGGTCGTGGGGGTATGTCAGTAATTTATGGATTCGCCTTTTGACCACAGCGTTGAAGGTCCTCGAAAGTGAATGCTGCTGGATTGGAATGCTGGCAATCAAATATTTTCGATATCATGCCAAGTTCAAGTGAGCAACTCGGTAAGTTATTAGTAAAAAAATCAATATCGATTGGGCAAAATCTAGCAGTGGTGGCTCACGTGGTGGTCAGGAGAGTGAATTTTCTCAACGGTGGAGAGTGTGAAAGAGATTTGTGTCTGTGTGTTGGCAAGAGGCGATAGTTTAATTGTAACATTCTTTTGTCTTTTTTTTAGTTTTTCTTCGCTTTAGTCCAATGATGGTAGGAAAATTCGCGATATAGTTTTCGTCTCTTTCAGTATTCCAAGTACGTTTCTTTATATGCTCACTTTTTTTGGTATTGGAATTAGTTTTTTTCTTCGCATTGTGCCTCGACTTCCCCGGCCACACTTCTCTGTCATTGATCTTCTTGACTGATACAATAAAGATGTTGTAGCGCACTACCAAGTGAAAATATAATGAGCAATGTTTTGGAAATAATGAAAAAGGAATTTGGAACCGAAATTGCTCGTGTTTCGAAAGAGGATTTTCTGTTTGGAGGTGGGAGATGGGTTGGTCGCCCCCAAGTTTCAGCTCTCTACGGTTCCCGTGGTTTGTATAATGCTGAGGTGGATTGGCTTTCGCTCTATCAAAGATGTTGACTTGTGCACTCTTTTCTACGCATGAATATTTATTACCAATCTGCCAATTAAGTATAAGCATATTTGAAACTATTCCTAACTTCCCCCAGAAGACGATGAATAAATGGTATAGATGCCGTCGAAATAACAAATTTTCCGTAGGATTATGAGTAAATTTACGTCTAATGCCGTATATGGTGGGCTAAAGAGTGCATGGCTCTAGTTGTATGGAAAGCCGAATTGTTTGTAGAAAATGCAAAAGTATTATTATGAAAATATAAGAAAAACATCGTGCCCGACGATCGAAGTAATGCGATTTGTGGAAGGGATTGAAATAGAACAGTGGCTCTAGATTTAGGTGAAGGTGATAATGATGATGATGGAGAAGATTAGCCTTTAGGATACAATAGATGAAAATAGTAAAATGCATTCCTTTTAACTATAAACACATATTTTAAACCTTAGTTTCGACAATAACTTCTTTCCAAGTCTCTTAAAAATGATAACCATCGTTGGACCATGGTTGATGTCATGTAAGTTGTGGCTTAGAAAATTAAAATATTATACGTATCTCATTGTAATATGGAACCTTTATAAAAAATATTTCCAGGAAGGATTTAGTTCGTATATACTAAAATTATTAATACATGAATTTGACTTCAAGGCGGTTAGGTGAATGGCTAGGATACAGTGACTCCTGAGACGAATAGCATGGATATGCCTATTTAAAAATATAAAGGACGCAAAGGAACATTGGATTAGCTTGATTGTGTTAAATATAAAAGTAAAATGTATGCATCTCGGAAACTTCAGGATTCAGAGAAAGGTGGAAATACCGAAACAGAGTATTTTGCTGAAACTGAATACGTTCTGAAATGGTTCAATTCGTCCATAAGCGAGAATGATGAGAGCGAAACCCTGACATGGCACAACAAGGGCTTAAAATCCCAAGCCTGAGCGTATTGACCGTTGAACCTCTTATTTCTGTCCCTTCTGCAAGTGATGCTTATGTAATGTATGCACTGCTGCTACAATTGAACATTCCTTGGAAATAGCAAAATTTCTAGTGCGGAAAGATCTTGAGACTCATGCGAAGACACTTTGGCACCCTGCCGTCTACCCTAACGGTGGGTGGCATGCAGAGTACTAAAAAAAAAGTAAATGTTTCATTACATATTTCCACATTCTAATGATCCTGTTCGCGTGTCTGTCTGAAATAGCTCATTGAAAATCAGGAGATTTTACCGCGCCTAAATTAAATTAGATTGAGTCGGAATTTTAATTTGGTGTTTTTTAGTAATTCATAAAATATGACAATGTTGCGATAGCGTTAAGTATTCCAACGTATGCATTTTCAATCCTAACCTGCCGTGAAAGTGCGTTTCAAACAACCGTGTTATTCGTGACAACGCCAAGAGTTTAATTGGATTTTTTCACGATTCTACTTCACAAAAGCGAAAGGATAAGCATTCAAATTAATTCCATGTGTCTGCAATACTCATTTTAAAACTTGAAATCGGAAAAAAGCAATATTAGACGATGAGATGGTGAAGGCATGGGATATAAATCTTCACGCTGAGCTTCGGAAAATAAACATCATCCCGTTTGTTTGAAAAACGATGCTTATAAGTATGCACCGCGCTTTCTCTTTTTTCCAACCGATATTGGATAGGTGACAAAGACTTCTTTCTCTCTTCAGCGTGAATGAGCGGATCGTTCCATATTTGGGGTCGACTCACCCATTTCGACCACGGTCATCCCCTCCAGCCCGGAGATCGACCATGGAGGAAAGCCGCTTGTATTTTAGTGCAGTAATCATGAACTTGATTGTGCGTCATAACGTTGTCTTGCATATTTATACTCCCAGTTCCATTACTGAAAAATTTCCAGTCCCCTAGGGTATGTTAAATCAATTACCCCAACAAGTGCCAGTTTGGCTGGTTGGCCAGTTTGCATAACGTGCTCTCCTGCTTACCCAAAAGTCGCAGGTTTGAGTCCCGCCTCGGACCTAAAATATCCTTTTGTTAAATCTGGTGGTTGCCGACCCTGGGGCACCTAGTGGTGAGAAGCCAAGGGTTACCTATTGGGATTCCAAGGGACGCCTGGACCAAAAGAGGACCCCGGTGACCCAAAAAAAGTTAGATCTATTGCACATGGTCGTGATATTACTTTTGCAATAGATTTTTTATCGCTCAAGGAGCAATTATATAGGTGAGTGAGGTTCCGTAGAATCCAAAACACTGGAAAATACTTCTTTTAAATAACATTTCGTGACAGTCTATACTGGCTTACCATTGGAATAATATTTTCCAGTTTCCTTTTTCAATATTTTTGTTTAAATAAAAAAAATGTTCATCTGTTTGTATTTTTATTTTTCTTTGTGAGGGCATAACAGAAAATATTTAACCCGGGGCGAACTCGTTTCTAGGATTCCGCTGGATTTTAAACTAAGTGGACAACATTGCAACAATTTCAGAGCGTAAAAATCATTCGCCTTGACCAGGTTGTAATGAAATGCATGTTAGCGGATGACTCCGTTAAAAGTTACTGTTGCGGCATCTCCCGCAGTTTCTTGAAATTTGTCTAAGTGGACAAATTTAACATTGCGCAGTATTGACGAAATTAAAGACACTGTGGGAGATGCCGATTCAGTAACTTTTACAGGAGTTATCCACAAATGTGCTTTACCATGCAATAACTTCAGTGTAAAAATTATTCGTAAGGCGAATGTTTTCCCAAGTCCCTCTTACCCTTTAACCTTTTCTATGATTCCTATACCCTCCAATATACTATATAACAGCCCATCCCAATAGCTTATTTCACGGCCGCAGTAACGTTCTACAAACTTTTATACGTGCAGAATTCTCAACCCACCCTGAGGCTGTTTTCCTTAATAAAGAATATGACCAATTCATTCGAGAACTAAAATATCGACTGTGCGACATGTATATTATTACGTTACGTAACCCACCGATTAAGGTAGGGTTTGGATAGACACAACTACCAAATAAATATTTTGTTTCTTCTAACAAAACACCATCCAACATCCTACTCTACAACAAGCCCCTCTTCATCTCCGCATGCTTCCCTCCTTCCTTCATTTTGTCCAACACCCCTATTCTATTTTTGTCCCTTCCTCGTTTGCCCAACATTCTCCTATCTATCAGTCTTCAACATCCCACTGCCAATCAATATACTATTCATCTATTTTTCCTGCCTCCCTATGATTTATCCCAGCAATCCCCTTTCCTTCGCCACAATACCTAGCACTTCCTTTTTGTTTTCCTTTCGGTCCATTTCACCTTCTCCATCCCTCATCACACCCACATTTCAAAAGCCTCCTATCAACGCCTATCATCCTGTTTCAATGATCCAAGTTTCCATGCCGTGCATAGCTAAGCTCCATATCAAAGTTTGAACGTACATTTACAGTTCATTTACCTCTTGCGAGTATGGCCGGGCTCTTAAAAAGTGAATGGATTCAGAACCATCGCCACAACTTTTCTGGAGACTACTACCAGTACCCTTGCGGCGGCTTAACGATGTAATTACCAATGAACAGTTACGCCAGTGGATTCATTCAACGCCAACAAGTCGTGCTAATTCCGTAAAGTGCGTTATCTTCCACTCGCTTTACTAATGCCTGGCTGATATTACTGGCAGCCGCTTAACACCTCACTTGATAAGACCAAAGTGGTGATGCTTTTTAAAGCGATTTAATGTTGGGAAAAACTACGGACTAAACTTCAAGTGAGTAGACATTTGACACAATGGCGCCTCTGCCTCGGTTTTAACAATGTCAACTGATGCGGACGACCTGAATGCTAATTCAGTTCTTACCGAGGCATTAGTGTACGTATCTTCTTAGACAGAGAAGGAAAGAGGCGCACTATCGCCCGCTTCCAACTGTTGGTGTCTTTCTTTCGTCGCCTTCGGTTCTGCGGCTGTGTGTCCCGCTTACCATTCCCCTGGCGCCACGACAGAAAGATCGGGCCTCCACCGCCAGCCGTGGGCAAGGGTCCATGCTACTACGTCCCGCCCTCTTTCCCCTATTTTTCGTTTCCACCCGATCTACCCTATGCGCGGTCCCCCTTTCAATCGCACCAACTCTTTTGTTTGTTTTGTATGTTCATCGTCTGCGCAGTCAGCACTTTCGATCACGTCGTATTTCTCGTAAAATAACGCCTGCATCGTAGTTGCCCCGTCCCCCCATTCTCTGCTCTCCCTCATTCCTTTAACGTTGCTATTCCCTTTAACGGCAAGCTCTCATTTGCGCCATTAAAAAGTCCTATTTCTTGCGCAGTATTAATATTCGTTGTATCGGTCTCATTTTACAGCGGCCTCATTTCGGTCAACCCTGCCCCCTCCACACCGACTCCTTTTCTGGAGTCTGCACAAAAATGTAAACTGCTGTGCGCCCGGTCGACCAACCGGAAGTCTCCCATCGCGTGGGCACATCCACCTCTTTTCGCCCCCCTCCTCCCATACCAATCCTCCCACCATCGGTGAAATTAAAACGGAGCCGCCTATTTATTTTCAACGTTTATTTTTTTTTGACGCTGTAGGTATTCGCTGGTCGCTTTGAAAATCGCCATTTCCCCGTCGTGCATTTCCCGACTTGGGCGATGTTTTTATTTTCGGACGCTATAACGTTTTGTGATAAATTTATCGGATTTCAATGCCCACGACTACCACCCAACGATCCGCAGAAATGTTATTTAATTTGGAGGTCGTTCAGAAAATAAAATGAATAAATGCGGTCCCTTCCCCCCTCCCACACGTCAAACCCTTTAGCGCTCCTTTATTTGCTTCCTTGTTTCATTTTGAGGCGCTTTCATGATAACCCGTTTCAATGAGAATCGCTGCAGTTATTACATTTTTCTGTGAGGAACTTGGAGCTGTCGGATCTGGGAAATATTGTTCGATCGTCTTTCATCGCCTGCTTTGAGCGAACCCTGGAATGATATTTGATCCGTATTGTGAATGTGGCATTCGTCTCGACGTTGCCACAGTTAGGACTTTGAAAGTAAATGCCACTCTCTTGTGGCAATTAGGGTATATATGCTCTTAAGGTGAATATGAGTACTCGTTTATTCTAAATCGCATTCGCATTAAAGATTGCTTGATACGTGATAATTTTCCTAAAAGGTTGTACCAGTTCTGTGCTTCAAGTCCCCATGGCGAAAATTTTGTATCTGAACCACTGTTTTGCTTTATTGGTGTATTTCTGACGAAAAATTCAAAAAACTATTATGCGCGAGAATTACATTTAATGGAGTACGAGTATTTTGGTATTGAGTATCTTTTATTACTTTTTAGTACCAAGTTACCGCTTGGGTGAGTGGCAGGGGGTGAATACACAATAGACTCATTTTGACTCGATTATTTCTACCCCTACCGCGGTCGGACTACGTTATTCTGATTCCTTATCATTTGTGGAAAAAATTACCCCACAAATCTATTTGTTCTGCACTTAGTCTCTCTAATTTTATTGACATGATCTCTCCAACCGTGGTACGATGGGGGTAATAATACATTTTCAACATCACTGCTAAAGAGACATCCTTCCAATTTATGCAAGAGATTTATTCTGTTAATTAACCTTCGCTCCGTGAATGAGTCTCAGCTTATCGTCTCTCATACTTTTGATACGCTACGCTAAGTTTGTCATAGCAACGTTAGGAGTCAGTCATCTGATATGTGCAATGCAGTGTAACAATTTCAAAGGGTATCCTGGTCAAGGGGTATGAGTTTTACTCTTTGAAATGTTTGAATTGTACTCCTAATGACTCAAGACGGAATTCGAGTCGCGAACTTTTTGAATATTTTTTCATTGTATCCCATACTATTTCAGGCGGATGTTATCCATCCGCCTGAAACAGTAAATGGTGCCATCTTAGTAAAAAATGGATCTCATGTCTAATGTGGAAAATTGAAAGCTTACCTCACTTAATTTTAGGGTTTGTATATTTTGAATATTAAAGAAATAGAATCATGAGGATTTTAATTATGCAAATAAGTCAGTTTCCAGTAGCCATTTATTTAGCTTATCGTTAGCTGATTGTAAGATGTTTCTGAACTGGCGACTCTGTATATTTCAAACATGTCCGTTCTGTCGCTTTTAATTCCACTGGTGTTTAAACTCCGATAGTTCAGAAGCGCGGGCGCGAGTGATTGTTCTGCCCCGTTTCGTTCGCAATCAACATTGATCCCTAAACGGAGAGTGTGGAAATCGTTTCTGAGAATGAAAGCCGTTTCAGGTGATTATTCAGCTCTCATCGGTCTCCCCATCATCCTTACCAGATATGGGTGAAATTGGTTTCACTACAGTTTGCCTTTTTACTGAGTTATTATTTCTACGGCAATGTATTCCCTCTATTTTTCCGTCCCTAATTATCCCTCTCACCATTTTCAATTAGGCGTCATCCCTTGCCTAATTGAATCCTGCGTTCATGTTTTAGTTTTCCTTATGTTATGGAAGTTTTTTAATGATGAGGCGTGAAAGAGCAAAGGTCCCGTCGGAAGAAAGATTAAAATGCCCGAAGCGGGCGCTCGGCTCAGAGTAGTGATTTGGTTCTTCGGCGGGATCGGTAGAAATTGGAGGTGAATCTTGTCGTGAAGTTGTCGTCCTTCGTATTCCTTTAATTTCTTTTGAGGGGATCATCTGCGATCGCTGCCCGCGGCTGGATTTGGATACCGGTGAGAATGGTGGGACCCGTGGCCGATGGGTTCACGCGGTCAGGGGGTGGAGGTCCTACTGTCGCGACTGCTTTTTCATTCATCGTGGGTTATTGTTGATTCCCGTCACCGAGTTGCTAGAGCGACCATGCCGAGGCCCCAGTTCCCCTCCCCACCCATTCGCTCACTCTGCTGCTAATCTCCATCTCTCCCTCCCTTCCCCTGGTTCCGGGTCACGAGTCTTGACTGTGCTGGACGCCGCGACAGTTGTTCTCGCATACTTGTCCAACCAAAATGGTAGATTGTTTGCATGGACGCGCCCTTGTCAATTCTCTAGCCTTTTTTATGTAACATGTACGCAGGCATAAAGTTTAACTCGTTTTCCTCTCGGCGCTCCTCTCTTTGGCGCCAGTGCAATGTTCCCTCGGGTCGATTTTTCCCTCGGCCCAACCGCCACTCATTCGCCGGCTCTTCTCGCCGTTCGTTCCCCGGCCCCGCACCGGCCAATACTCCTACCTCTTCCCTCATGCACAACGTATGTCCAATTACACACTTCCTGGGAAGGAGGAAAGATCCAAGGAGGTAAAATGTCAAACCCTTACCGCTCAGGGAATGGACTGAAAGTTGAAGCAACGCAGAATGGTGCTGTTGTTTTGCGTTATTGTACTTCGTCATATCCATCGCGTAAATTCCTGGACCGTCAGGGACACCTGGATTGCATCTTTGTCCCGCCCTTCGTCGGCCTGCCTCGCTGCAGACAATTCGTGCTGGGATGGGCGAGTGGGAAATCGAAAAGGTTCAAGGGACGAACAATTGAGAACTCTTCTTTGCCCCATTTCTTACTCATTTACGCATTCCTAATCCCGTGGTTTCTCCATTGCGGACGCAGTTGGTGGGCACTTAGGTGGTGGTGTGGTTGGGTGTCGGTAAATTTAGTCTGGTGTGAATTCTTGGGGCCGTTTATCCGCCAACCCCTTGGATAGTGAGACACAACATGTTCTTTTCCCTCATGCAAGGTGCGTTTCTTATAACTCCGCTATAATATGTAATCGGGGACATTGAGTAGGGAGGTTAAAAAAAGACTCGTAAAAACTCTGATATGGAGCGGAAACGTGGTCGCTGAAGCAGGAGGATAGACGTGGACTGGAGGCTTTTGAAATGTGGCTGTGGAGAAGAATGGAGAAGGTGAAATGGACCGAAAGGAAAACAAATGAGGAAGTACTGGAGATGGTGGGTGAGGAGAGGGGTTTGTTGAGAGAAATCCTGTGGAGGCAGGAAATATGGATGAAAGGTATATTGAGCGGCAGTGGGATGTTAAAGAAGGTAATAGAGGGGAGAATGTTGGGCAAGCGAGGAAAGGGCAAGAACAGGATAGGGATGTTGGACGGGATGAAGGGAGGAAAGAAGTACACAGAGATGAAGAGGGACCTGATGTAGTTTGGGTTTTGTTTGGAGTTACAAAATGTTTATTTGATAGTTGTGTCCATTCAAAAACCTACCTTACCGGTAGATTACCTAATAATAATATTATGTAATCATGGTTGGATGTTGTCATCCAGTTGACGATTTTCGCGGAGATAACTTGTAATCTGCTGGGCTGAATTTCAAAAGTCAACGTTTCGGATTACGACTTGGGGAAGAATAAAGCGAAAACTCTGTGCTACTTTTCAATCGGAGTTCCTGAGACGTTATTACACAATTTAAATAGATTATTTAATATAGGCAAGCTGTCCACTTGTATCAATAAGTCTCATATCATAATTTTTCTTATAATCTTAGCAGGATGTTTTGTCACCCAATATTTTGTTTGTGGCGTTTACTGCAGATAGCTTTTTTCTTTTTCTCTTTCCAGGTTAGTAAATCGTTTGCCGCCATGCCGAGTACCGAGTGGGTTTTTCCCCCCGGAGACTATATTTATGCTGTCGTGAGTACTGAACCACAGTTTTGGGTTAGAACCGCGGAACCACAGAACAGCATCTTCATGCTTGACCTTGCCGGTTTCTCTGGCCTTATCGTCATGCACTGCCACCTTGCAAGTTCATTTGCTGAACTATTCCCTTTCATAAATCTTGAAAAACAAGGATATAGTCTTAGCATTTCCATTAATTACGACGTTAGTTACAGGAACTTTTAAATGACGTCTGTGTATATGCAGAAGTTGGCTCAACCATATCTGTGATTTCCTGCTCCATGTATTCTCCTCCCCTTCTGTTATGTAAGGCAACCACATAACTGTAATGTAAATTACGACAGTGATTAGGTTTTAATCCAACTGTCATTCGTTGGTCTGACGATAGTTAGTTATTTGCTTAAAATTAATACATATTTTATTGTAGAGACTGGTCCCTCATGCAATGTGGAATCGACTCAAATAGAAACTCATATCTGACTAGTTTATAGTTAATGTGGTGTTCAGCAACAATCTGCGCACAGGTTCGCTCGGTTAGGTTGTTGGATTTGCCTCGAACGCTGAACAGCAATTTAACGCAGGGTTACTGCTGCCTCACCCGGAATTTGGTTCCGAGTCTGATTCTTGCAAGTCCCTCGACTTGATCACCGCCCAATCGTCTGTCGATTAGCGGGAGCTACGGAAATGATTTGGCACGTTTGAGAGTCAGGTAAACTGAAGCATGAATGATTCGGTGTGCTGTTAGCATTTCGTTCTTCTGCTGTTAAGTCTGCAGATTAACGAAGTCCTCAGTGAACCTTGGATCGGTGATATGTGGTAACGAAGGAGTGAAATGAAACCATGGGCAATCCTCTTTTGGTGACACACACCTATTCCCAGAAGGCACGTATATGCTACTCTCCTAGAGTTAATTATTACTGATGTTTGGAGTTCGACGACTCTCCTCTTCCGCAGTCTACCCGAATCACTCAATTCAATGTCGTCCCATGATGACAATGGTATCTTCAAATATCAGTGTAGTATTTGGACACAAATTTCAAAGCGCCAATATAGTTCTGGGAACGAATAGCAAGATAATGTTTCCTTCGAGTTTCATGATATGGCGACGTGAAAGATCTCACAGGGCCGGTGGCGTAGTTTTTCTTGCAGGTTTAATTCAGCATTAGTAGACGATTTTGATTCGACCTTACACACTGGTTGTGTATTTCGGACCTTACACAGATGAATATATTTATAGAATAAAACGGGTTACAAAGAAAAGCTGCCCGTTTCGTTGAGAATGTTAATGACGGAACGGAAAGAATTGCACTTAAAGCAAGCAAGATAGAAATCAAGTTAATTACTGGAAGGGATGATACTTGGGTGGGAGACACAGGAAATCCGAATATTATATACGCAACATTATCTTTCATTTAGATAAGTACAAATCGCACGAGTTTATCGCTGGCACAAAAATAATTTCTCTTAGAGTTTAGATTTTTTTAGTACCCTTCAAGCCACCGCTAGGATGTGTAGCAGGGGGTGAATACACACCAGACTTATTTTTACCCAACATGACCCTACCGCGTTCGGACAATGTTATTATGATCCCTTATCCGTCGTGGAAAAAATGACATCTTAAATTTGTACTACACTTAACCTCTCAAATTGTTTTGACATTATCTCTCCTATCGTAGTACAATGGGGGTAATAATACATTTTCAACATGACTACTAGAGAGACGTACTTCCGATATATGCAAGGGATTTAAACCTTCGCTCCGTGAGTGATTCCCAGCGTAGTACCTCTTATATTTTTGATGCCGGACTAAGTTTGTCATAAAAATGTTTTCCAATTCTAGCTCCTCTACGCTGCACGCGATCCAATTCGGCATTCAATCCAACTTCGTGAGGATCCCATATACACGTACTTCATATTCGAAAGGACTCCTAACCAGCGAAAGATAACATTTCTTTTTTATCTTTTCATCACATTTAACAAGTGCTCCTCTAATTAATCCTAATTTTTGTTAGCTTGCACACTTATTCCCAGCCTGTTTTCCACCCTTGGTATTGCATAACACTGGTAGGCGAGACCTCGGAGATTAAATGAAGCAATTATGAGAGACAACAATCTAAAGAAATTACATATAAGCTCTAATCTATTTGAATAGCTTTAGCTATGGGTTATAATGTAGTTAAGATTTTGCAAAAATTATATTTTTCATGGTCTTTTCATTGTTGTTTAATTTAAACCGCAGGCGGTTTTATTTATTACTCGGTAATGCGAACATTTATAATAATTAATTAGCATAATGCACGTATTACAAATTTTAAAAGCACGAACGATATAAGTGAGGTAGCTAGTTTTTTTATTTCCGAACAAAGTTTAAATCTCTTAAATGATGGATTTATCCACGGCATTGCTCTCTGTTTGGAAGAGGTGGGAATGGCGTTTGGAGTCGAGCAGACTGCAGACTCTCGTTTTGGACGGGCCCTAAATCTAGAGCCCCAGTCGTTAAACTATGGTTTTAATGTCCTGTCTTCCACCTAATCGCTCAGCTATGATCCCCGTGGCCTAAATTTATCGTAATCATCTCCCTGTTAGCTGTTACAAAAGATGTACGATCTGTCGTTGGGCAAACTAGACCTCCTTGTATGTTGATTGTTTTATTGATATCAATTGGCGTGGTAAGATATCCATAAGCGAAATTTTTGGCGCACTTTTCTATATTTATGATGCACTTGTTTTTATCCTTTTCATACCCGCCTCATGAATTCAAGTAATCAGGAGACCGATGGTATGAATTTTGTCTCTGGAATGGATGTTTAGATTGTATGCTATTCCTCGAGTTGTCATTTTAGACATTATTTCAGCAATCGGATCACCTGATGGGAAAGTGGCTGGTCTTGTCGCAGAGGGAGAAGGATTTCTTCAAATAATCCCATGTTTTTCATAATCATCATTGACAATCCATCCATTCAAGCTAGATTTTGGACGCTCTAGTATAATAAGAGTTAGGTATCGTGTACCTTATTGTTTGAACTACATAATGTCCCCATTTCCATACCTCTTTATGGCCCAATGCCGTCTCAAAAGCTCATTTTCTTCCTTTATCTCCCCCTTTTAATGAGAATCCTCGTTTTTATTGCGGCCTCCGGCATTCCCCTACCTTTTATATTTCGTTCACCCACTTGCCTTGCGCCTTCGGATTTCATCTTATCAATCGTCTCTCTTCTCTCGCCATATTCAAGTCTTCATTGCCAGCCTTCCTTTTTGTTTCAGCTTACTTTCTCCTTTCGTTTTCACGCTCTCCTGCACTGAATTTGCCTCTCTCCTATGTGATATTTATGTTCTTTAGAAGTGGCTAGCGTCGCGTTAAACCGTGATTAAATTCACCGACCGAAGAACTGAACACGCGATATTTGACCGTTTTCGCCGTCTCGTTAAATCCCTTTCGCCCGTAGTTATCGATTTTCATGGCCTCTAAAAAGAGTCGCAAATGTTTTATAAACTTGTTTAATATAGACAAGTTTTTGAGAGGGTGCTTTGGGCTTTGAACCCTGCATTTAAGAAAGCTATGAGAAGTTTGCAAGATGACTTTCATCTTAGGGAAGCGGACTCTTGAGGCAACTCTTGGGTCAACTGTTGCGGGGGAGGGCTTGATTTTTTTGGATGGACGACTCATCCGTGTGCCTCCTTCCCCTCTCCCCCCTCCTCCGCCGTCCTCCTATCAGCGCCGCCCGTTATCTCCGCAGCCATTATATCTTCCTGTTTCACCCGGTCTCCCCCCTCGCCTACCCCATCCATCTCATCGCACATCCCTCGCCCCCCACCCCTCCCCCACCACTCAGTCCTTCCCCGGGAATCCACGCCACCGACCCCCAAATCCCTGCCAATCTTTGTTCCCCCACCGCTCCCCGCCTTCCCTTGTCTCTGATTTGGCTTTAAAGCCCCTCCTCCCCTGCCTCCACCCCCACAGCCTCGCGCTCAGGGGCACTTCCCCACCCGCGCGGATATTTTATGGGGTACGTGGTGTGCGGTGGTGGCTCTATCTATCTGCGCCTTTGACAGCTCCGGCTCGGGACAGAGGCTGGTCGCTCGGGCGGATGTGGAGGCCTGTTCTGTTGGGGAAGGGCAGGGAAAGGGGGTGGGCCTTACTTACGGAGAGTCCGTTTGGAAAGCTCGTGACTGATGTGCGGGAGGAGGGGGTTGGTCTGGGGTCTTCGGGAAAATGGTCGATTCTGAGGATGGGGTGGCAAAAGGTGGATGCCGGCGGGAAGGGTCGCGGGGTTCGGTAAAGGTTGAAGGAAGGGGAAACGGGCTTAAAAAAACATTTTTTTAATGCGTCAGATTCACCGGTAACCACTGTCGGAGGATGGGCCGTCGACCCTTCCTCTCCAGAACATCATTCCAGTCATCACATCAGCAAAGGGCGTCGTGGTATATCGTCACATCGCTGCCTCATCTTTTTTCCCTCCTTCCCCCGAGCTCGAATCATTTGCGAACGATGTGTTGTGCTTGTGTGTGTGCGCCCGACTGTACTCTTTCCTCCTTACACTTTCGATGTGATTGAGCCGATTAAAACAAGATATTTGATTACCTTTATTTCCTTTCGCTGTCTCCCCTCCGCCTCTTTCTCTTCCTCTCGCTAATGGGGCCCCCCTCTCGCCGCGTGCACAAAGAGGACCGCAGATCCTGCACCACGCCCCGGGCACGTATGAAGTTGCTCCGTAAGCGACACGGCCAAATGCCCGACCGAGGCGTTTTATCGTGCGGCTATCGCTCGAATTGGAAACTGGTAGAATTACCGGTCTGCCTGTTGGTTTGAATGTATGCATGCTTGCACCCACTGCCACACGCACACACATGCTTGACTCGCATACTAAGCGTAGGAGGAGGACCGACTGTTGTGGATCATTTTAAGTAGGACATTGGATCATCACCATCATCATAAATATTTGCCATCATCAATTGACCGAGACACCAATCCGTAGATCGAATGACTGAAGTCCATCCCCTCCTTTGCGAACTCCGTTGCACGCCCTTGTCCGGCCCTCCGCCCAACTCATCCCTCTTCATTCAGCGTGAACGGCTACGTATTTGCCTCTTTGGTCTTCCGCACCAAGCCTTCCCTTTTCCTCTCTCTGGTCCGCCTTCCAATCCACAGATATTCACGCAAATGCCTTCACATATTGGCTTTCTGTACTAGGGTCCATATTTTTTGGAAGTCAGACGTAATCCAAGTCCAACATCTGAGGCTTCCTACTGATCTGCCCTGTTCCGGGTTACGGAGGGCGCTTCGGCCTCCGTGGTAAGGGCTAAGTGAGCGAATGTGTCTCGGCAAATAATTAGTGACAATGCAGCGAATCTTATAATACTGGAAGAAGGAGAAATGAAAACTCTGCAGTAAAGGGATAATGCCATTTGGCACAGTTCGCGACATGCTTACTCGATGAAGGCAGTCCTCGCTTAGGGAAAAGTAAATCTGAATAACTGGCGGGGAATACCCAAGGGTTGAGATGCGGGGAACAAACAAGAGAAGAAATATATGCAAAGGTGATGAGGGTAGCTGATGGTCGGTTAGAGTGTAGTACTGCGAATCAGCCAACATGAGGATTGATGACCAGTGATCCTGTTGTCATGACGATGGAATTAACACTAAATGTCGGGGTAGATACAATAGGATATGGGATTTGATTTTCATAGAACTCATTAGATCTTGAAGGCACAGAACTAATCAGCAGTTTAAGAAACCTACACCGAGTTGATGGAAAACGAACGCAGTTATTGGGAGGAGACGTGCCATGGAAAAGTTTTTTCAAACTTTATGTGCTATGCCTATCTTCATTTCATAAGGTGGAAGTGATCGCATAGCCGTTTCGATGCATGGTGCACCCTGAAGGGGGGCGGGGTGGGCGTGCGTGTGGTGGGAGTAAAAGGGGTGATTTGAGGGGCAGTGTGAAGGATGGGCTTCTGAAGAGTGAACAGGGGTTGGAGGTACCTTTTTCTTTTTTTGAGGGTTTTTTTTATGTAAACTGCCGTCGTATCGTTCGCAATTTTGCTCACCCTCTTTTGCGTACTCTTGAAATGGTTATGGATGGAATGGAGATCGATGTTTGGATGCTGTCGAGTCAATGTCATTCCACCCGATCTCCTGGATTATAATACGCCTCATGGCTTTTTAAGCGGGACTAATGCATCGGAAAAGCTCTTCGAATGCCTTGTCGAACTGGTTAATGCAGGATTTTGGGACTTGGCAATGCTTCCTTGGTGCTACGATAGAGGCGATACTGGTTTAAGGAGTTGATCGTTATTATATGGCTGAGTTTTAGTTTCTAAATGGTGGTATGTCAGAAGGAAAGAGTTTGGTAAACATTAGCCTTTGTTTCCGTCCCATAAATTGCCCAGAATTGGATTTTCTTCGTGTTGCCGCTCCGCATTCCCCACGTTGAATGTCTTGCGTGATATTCGTAAGAATCAGTAACCCAATTCCCTTGCGTTGCCTTAGCTTTATGCATGCGGCACCCGCAAGATGTCGTTTTTTCTGCTGTTGCTATTTGCATACTTTTCTCCGGCGTTTTATTTAATACGAGACTTGTAGATATTTTAAACTTTCCTTTTTTCAAAAAGAAAGTGACGGCAAACTTTATGTTTACATCTAACGAAGCTGCTCTTCAGAGTTGAAACATTGAAATGAAATAACGTGTGGCCTCTCCAGTCATAGACATTTTCGTCATTCTTTTTTGGCCAAATCTTGATTACTTTGTAGTGATTTGGTATGTCGAATTTAGTGCTAATTCTTGTTACGTACCTTGTGTAATAATTTTAGCTAAGAGCGTATTCTTTTTTGGCTTTTTAATTATCCTATAGATGATGAGACACGGGCATAACATAAAATATGACGATGGTTATATTCTGACCAGGCTTCTTTCTCAGTGAGTGGATAGCTTGTCAACTTCCTTGACTAACAGACTCAATCGGCGACTTACGTGCACTTCCTATTATAGATTACGAAGCAATTATGGACTCATGGTAATGTAGCCACCGTTCAGGAAACTGAAAGCGTCTGACCTCACGGAAGATGGTGATGGTTTTATTGGACGGCGCAACTGGGGTCAAAACAAATTTGGTGTAAACTAGACGAGATTAGATTAGGATCACCTATTTTATCGAGACATGTTTAAACGTTTAATTATGATGCCTTATAGCCTTCATTAATTGTGGTATGTAGGTTTATTTTGGATTCAAACTGCCGCCAAGGTTAGTGACAAGGTATTCCCCTCTCATCCGGATGCACTATTTATATTATATGCGACTGAAATGTTAGATTAACAACAAGAAGAGAGTTTGCTTAAGTTAAACGATGACAATGCCAAACTAAAAACAGCTTATAATGACTATAGTATTTACGTCTACCCTAGTATTCAAGGCATTTGGCCTTGAATTTTGGTTGCAATAGAATAAGTGACGTTCGATGCCTACCATCTGTGTGGACTCCTCTATCTAAATAATTACCCTGGCAACTTCGACGAAAACCGTTCTTGTTCCTTTTTCACGGGATAAAGTTTTAGTTCCCCATAACAACCGGATTTTTTTCTTTACTTTTAAATTCATGTACTTCAGTACATATTTTGGATTTAAACTGATCTTGTGGCTATGCTCATCTTCCCGATTGCGTGAGGGTGGTATATTGCATTTGAGCACCTTTATAAATTCGATCTACGAGGGTCATCCGGAAAGTAGTACCCGTTCGTGAAATAAAGATACAAAAGTAAATATTAACAAACATAAAAAATTTTATTTGAAAGAGGATACTTTAAACTACTTCTCAACATAATCTCCAAGCAAATTAAGGCATTTGTCATAACGTGTGACAAGTTTCTGTATTCCTGCTGCATAGTCCTTCGCCGCCAGCTCATTGAGATACAGGGTCACTCCTTCTTTAAGTTCTTCATCGCTGTCAAATCTTTTTCCTGCCAAAAAGTCTTTAAGCTTTGTAAAGAGATGAAAATCTGAAGGGGCCAAGTCCGGGCTATACGGTGGATGGTCGAAAGTTTCCCATTTGAATTGCTGCAAAAGTTTTTGTGTTATCCCAGCTGCATGAGGCCTGGCATTGTCATGAACGAGAATGACACCAGTAGACAATAGACCTCGCCGCCGATTTTGTATTGCCCGCCGTAATTTCTTTAATGTTTCACAATACGCATTGGCATTAATAGTGTCTCCACGGGCCATAAAATCAATAAGCAATACACCTCGTCGATCCCAGAAAATGGTTGCCATGAGTTTCCTGGTGGACAGAACTGTCTTGAATTTTTTTGGTTTGTTTGGTGAATGAGCATGATGCCACTCCATTGACTGTCGTTTACTCTCAGGTGATGCATAACAAACCCATGTTTCGTCACCAGTAATTATGCGAGTTAAGAAAGAGTCTCCTTCATCAGAATAACGTCCCAAAAACGTCAGTGCTGCAGCCATACGCTTGGTTTTGTGCTCATCTGTAAGCATGCGAGGGACCCATCTTGCCCAAATTTTTGCATAATGCAGATGGTGTTTAACAATTTCATGAACAATTGTTCGAGAAACATTGGGAAAATGCTCACAGATGTCATCAATTGTGACGCGCCGATCGTTCCTCACGAATTCGTCAACTGAGCTCACCAGTTGGTCTGTAATGACAGACGGTCTCCCCGAACGCTCATCGTCGTGTGTGTTCCCCCTCCCCATGTTGAAGTTGCGACACCACCGCCGAACAGACGACTCGTCCATTACATTGTCTCCATATACCCCCTTTAATTGGCGATGAATATCACATGGGCGAACGTTTCTTGCATTGAGGATTTAATCACTGCCCTCACTTCACAACTGGCGGCGTTCTCAATTTTTTTAAACATTGTAAACAATCACAGAAACAACACAGGCAATGCTAGCGTCACGCAACTTGGCTCAGAGAAGGCAGACAAGCCACTGAAGCTATCTGACCTCGTCCAGCGGCTACTCGCGTCGTCAGCACTTCATGCGGCACGAACAGGTACTACTTTCCGGATGACCCTCGTACTTTAATTTTAAATGGGAGTCAATATTCTTAACATTCAGTCCGTGAGTGATTCCCAGCCCAGTTGTGCACACAACTTGGACACAATACCAACTTAATGAATCATCGTTTTAGAACTCCAGATTTTCTTCGTTATTCTTAATCTATCTCGAAAGTCAGCACTTAGATTAAAATGTTCCCCACCTTAATCCATAAGGATATATATGTCAGAGGAGATCTGATAATCCATTGTTCACTAATTTTCTGATTTTCCGCAAGTTTTCTATCCATCCGATGCTGGCCTTCCGTGTTCGTGAACTTCCTGTGCGTAGAAACAGGGTTCGTGTAGAGGGTGGGTCATTCAGCGGCGGATGTTCGAGGGCCGCCAGGCAAGGGGAGGTCGAGGAAGGGAGGGGGCTGCTACTCGGGGAGAGAGTATGTGTTGCCCCCTCCGCTCTGCGTGTCTTCGCTAATTATTAAGTCGGACTTTCAATAATTCCTTAGAACGTCCAGGAGATAGCGCTCTCGTAGTATTGGGTTTGGTAGCATAGGTTTGCCTTTAGCAAGCCTCATCTCTCACTAGAAATTATTCGAGGCCATCGAATTTCGCGGTAGCAGTTTACCGAAAAAGTAATGCACTTAAAAAAATTATAATAAATAAATCTATGATAATAAAAAAATAATTTTGCTGCAGCTGTTTACATAACTGTTGGCAAAAATCATATGATGCGTTTGTGACACTCAGCCTCCTTACGGGACTATAATGGGTTAGCAAACAGAAAGGAAACGTGTACAATACTCCATTATAAGCCAGATAACGTTGAACTTATTAAGAATATTTGTTTCTTTTTTGAATGGAACATTAAATAGATTATTTTTAGTGTTAAAATTCTGTTCGAGATTACTTAAAACGTAATCGATTTAGGTATTCCTTGTCTTAATTTCCTTGGTGCATGTGAATTAAACGAAAATTTACTCTTACGATGGGCATTGACCATACGAAATCAATTGCGACGGTTATGTTGTTAGTACTGTAGGAGCTGTCGGGGTTTTCTGATTGGTCTTATCTCGTTCCATTGTTATCCACGAGCCCGTTTACATGTATGTACATATATGTGTACTTCCTGTTGCTATCTGAAATTATTAACGTCGGGTTCGGCGATTCGGTGATTTGTGAGGTTCCAAAGTGCTCCGGATTCATTTCATGTTATGACATCTCATCGATGTTTATGACATGCGGTAAATCGGTTTTATTATTTGTCCGTCCGGGAAATTGAAATGGAAATTATTATTTGCACGCTATTGCGACTGTCGTTATGAAATTCCGATCAGCTCGGTGTTTTGATTCGGTGCCATTAAGCTTTTTATTAGCCTCGGATCCAAACCAGGGACTCATCTAGTTCGTTTATTAGTCTTGTTATCCGTCATGTGTAACGTTTCCGCCATTGCAGAAAGATTTAGTTTGACCTGGTTTTTATCCTGCATCGTGAGCGCGGCTAGTGCGAAGGAAACATGTCATTCAACCCTGAATTAGTCTGTGGGTGCCGCAGTTTGTGACTGGGTGGTCGGCCAGAATCTTTCGATGGCTATGTGCATCAAGAAGTATATAAGTACATGCCCTTAAAACACTTTCGCTTCGAAAATAACATGCTGTGCCTGAGAACGTAACAACAAATGAGCCTGTTGCTGCGAACAGTAATTCATTCCTGCTACCGTTGTACGCCTTACGGACGGATGTCATGGTTATTCTTTTCGTTACGTACGGGTTCAGTTACCCAAGAGGCCATCCCAAGTAGTAAGAATGATTTTCCATTCGTTCTTGGACAATGGACTGAGTAATCAACCCGTAGGTCGGTTTAGTAGGTGATGGTAGAGCTCACCCATGTACTAAGCCCGACGGCGTGTGAATATTCACACATCAGGGTAGGGGGGCCAGTTCCTTTCCCTGTGCCGGTTATAGTTTCCCAGAAAGAAAAGGTACCCGAAAAATCAACTAGCTTGGGTGGAGCTGCAGGTGCCCAGAGTGCGTTGCCGGGGAATCGAACCCGGCACCCTCCGGTCAGTAGTCCAACGCTCTACCCCCTGGTTTACCGCGGACCAACATATATAAAAATACATATTTGTATATTTTTATATATTCATTCAATTGGATGAAGATATAATGACAAGGGATAGGAACAAACACGAAAGACGAATACAGGAATGATGTTTAAGTTGAAGTCGAGCAGATCACAAGCGCAGAAAACATATTTTTATAAAAATATACTTACATCTCACAGATGTGAATAATAAATTAAACGACAGTGCGAGATGGCGTTAGCAAACACAAATATATATAGACACAATGAACCCACCTCGAGGCACGAGGGATTACTTAGAAACATGTTTAAAGGGAAAATTGAAGGGAAGAGCTCATAA
Source organism: Hetaerina titia (assembly GCA_037158775.1). NCBI lineage: Eukaryota > Metazoa > Arthropoda > Insecta > Odonata > Calopterygidae > Hetaerina > Hetaerina titia. Next base: position 102,796,059 of record CM073772.1, on the reverse strand, counting down.
AGGAAGACCGAGAGACAAGTACAAATCCTACAGTTGAATACACGCATGTTGAGGTTATACTTTAGCGCACCTTATTTATTCAGGCGATTGTTGCCACAGGTTCAAGCTTGAATTGACCTCATTCTTTCTAAGTTTTTTATTTCCCACTACCAAATATACTTTTTGAGATAAAATAATATTTATTCATGTTATGTAAGTGACTCAACTAAGAACGGCTGTATGTTACAACAGAAAATAACACTTTTCATCACAGTTGAAAAAATGCATCTCGGATTGATGACATTATCTTGATGTATGACATTAAATGCTAATTTCACAGTATTTATATAGAGGACTTCATAGACATGCAATAGCACAGGTCGGTAGAAAATAAGATATTGACAATATTTGTATGCAAACTATATTATGAGCTCTTGTTCAAAAGTTACTTTTTACTAGTGTCTAGGCAAAGAAAATACCGTATTTAATGACTGTTACGTAGAGTTAATTACGATATTCAGCTTTATGTAAAAAGTAATCGGTATAGGGGAAATTGCTGCTCATACAGCTACACCACGATTGAAAAGACAATTAGAAAATTTAATGTCATAACTATCAACATTTCGGATGTTTATTGAGATCAATGCAGCTTGTCATACATGCTACCCATTAACACTGCTATCATCTTTGGACTGCTGAGAAAAAGAAATGTTTCTAATTAACTTCGGTTATGTATTTTTTATCAGAATTTATTTTAGCTAGTCTTATTAATGCCGTTGATATTATGATGGAAAATAATTTTCAGGCCATCTGCGTAAAACATGTAAGTACAGTTTTATCATTTCTGGCATCCTTGTTATATACTGAAATTAATAGAAACACAAGCATCGAGTCTGCAGGGACGCCATGACCGCAGGCGATAATGAGGATAATTTACCATCAGGTCCCATTTCACTTAGCTGCGGTCAGGTAAGTATTGCTGAAACCAAGTAATAAAAGCATTAAAAAAATCGGAGAGATTTTTTGCAAGAGTATGTATGATTTACATGACCAAATGCTTCGGTTAAGTCGATATGAGTTATAATAGTTATAATTCCAATGTCAATTGCAAACCCTACGTTATCTTTACCCGGGGGAGAGAAATCTGTGTACTCTATCCGTTTGTAAAAACTAACTGAAGAGAATCACAGACTTTATTTAATAATCTGATGGTAATTATTTTGAGACGTGAAAGGTAACGCAAAAAAATCATGTTGGTCGACAGTGAGATAAGAGAAATGGAGATTTTAATATTTTTATTTGAAGTACTGTGTGTGTTTATTATGCCATGAATGGTAACTAAAGGTATGAGGTGGAGTTTTCTTAGAATGGATAAGGTAATTTGAATATTTACAAGAATAACTATTTTGACAAATGTAAAGGTTCAGGTTCCCAAGCGCTAATTACATTTTTCTGTATGGGGTTGTATTACGGGAAGAGGTATTCAAAATTAGGCTACAAATCTATTTTTCGAGGCAGATAAATAATATTTAGCAGTGTTTTAGGGGAAGTGGACTTCAAGTATCTAAATGTCAATCCTGGTGGAGAGCAATACATAGTATATGAGGTGACGAGAAGGTTTACTGTAGGATCTCGATGAAATAAATTGTCCTCACCACTTCCGTCCTTGCTATTTCTAGTAAATTTCTGTTGCAATGAGAATACTATGGCCATTTATCGCACCATCTGAAATATAGTATTTGCAGTCAACCACGTTTGAGGCATTCATATTACATCTAAGAGATTAAAAGGGGAACTAGGGGGTGAGTGGTGGAGTCCTGAGGATGAGCTCCTTGGGAGGACCCTCCCTCCTCCTCGCGTCCCTTTATCGTGCCCTCTTTTTGCCCCGACCTTCTTTCCTCCTATTCACGTGAATGGCGACCGCCGCCCGGGCAGCCCTTCGGCCCTACGATCGTCGCTCGCTCCCTCTGTGCGATTCGACCGACGTCCGTAAATCCTCCTCGCTCGCGACGCCGCAGGATAAGGCGGCGGGGGGAGGGTGTATGGGGGCCGGGGGGTGCGAAGCAAGGGTGGCGGCGTTCGAGTCGGAGCGGCAGTGGCTGCCGGGAGATAAGGGGTTCTTTTTTCTGGAGGTATTGGGGCAGGAAGCGAAGGGGGCTTTGAGGGTTTAGGTGAAGGGCGGGGAAGAAGGGTCTGGGCCCCTCTCTGTTGGGCTCGTGGGGGCGGTTCCCGGGAGGGTGAGGTGTGGATGCCCGAAATTATTGTCCGGATAGGTGTGGTCGAAGGGCGCGGGAGTGTTGGGAGAAGGAACTGGTTCGTTTTATTGTGTTTATTTGTGGGAGAGGAGGATGTCGGGGATCTATACCCTTCCCCTGTCCCCCGCCGACCACTCCTCCATCTTTCTCGATCTCGCCCACGCCGCTGCTCTAATCCGTCCCTCCTCTTTTCATTTCGTGTCCGTCGCCTTCCCTTCAGCAGTGGTTCCCGCCCGGCGCGCTGTTTATCGCGCCCAGTTTACTTCCACCCTACGCCCTCTCCCGCCCCAAACTCTCGAGGTGTGATAAAATAAGCGCTTGTTTATTTCCGAATAAGGCGAGGTCCACATTCTGTCGTGGTAGCATTGACTTTTTTTCTGTCATCCTTTCATTCCCCCTCCCCTCGTACTTGCCCTTCCCTTCTTACCACGTTCAGAATCAGTTTTTCCTTCTCTCTCAGAGATACGATTCTGTTTAGGTTCGTCAGCTCATCCAGACACTCCACCGTATCTTACAATGCGAGCTTTAACGCCTATCCGCGGTTACAAATGATTCAGAGCCGGATTAAAGGTTTTTAATTTTTGTTGTCGTTTTGTTCCTGTCTCAACTTCCACAGTTGGTGGACAGAGGCATTCGTTACCGAGGAAAGTCTACCAGCATCACCGATTGTTATTAGTGCCGAGCTCTCCGTCGGTTGGTTCGCAGATTTTATGTAACAGCCGTTTTCTTATTAAAAACCATCTCATTTGATCAGCTACCATGGTAATGGAATGGATATTTTAATGGTTTTGTTAAAATATAAATATATTTTCTATCTTAAAAACACCGCTGCAGCTTTGCGATCTTCCAGATCTCCGTCCTTATGAGACTGCTTTTTCTGGACTTCTCTTTCTTTTTCTGCTTTTCATTTATCAGGCTTTGCTATTTGAGTTAACAAGATAAGTTACCTATGGATTTTAACGCAATGAAATTTTGATAAAAATATTCATAGGTGATTGTATTGCGGTAGTATTTGGGCGTAAAATTTTTAACCTTTCAATCGAAAGTTTCTCGAAATTGATATTCTAATGCATCGATTTGTGTAAAAAAATCATTCAAATAATCTAGGACTAAATTTAATTCGTCACTTGGATATCTATGTCAACATTGTTTCCTTTTTTACGGCGGGTGTCAGTCATTGTGCCGGGGAATCCATTTTCAATTCCAGGCCTTCGAAACAAGCAAGCCTTCGAAGGAGCTCTCTCTCTGAGCCCATCGGAACGCGATTCCTTTAATCATCTTCCCCTCGTTACGCGTGATGAATCATAAAAAAAGCCAACACCTGGTCCGTGTGGACCTTAATTAAAAATGAATTATGCGAGACTAATTAATTAAATCCGTTCTCTTAATTGGGACTTGTTTTTAGGAGATTTTATTTCCTTTCCACCGCCCCAATTCATCCCACATACTTACTTAATCTCGTTTATATATAATTTTTATCATTATTTTTTTTGCGCTGATCCTTCCCCACCAACGGCCGTATTTTCTTTTTCCAGCATCCACACGAGTCGCCTTTATTCCATCACTCTCGGCCGTCCACCCTCTCTCTCCCTTTCCTCTCCCCCCTCCCCTCAGCCATTATGATCCCAATTTTTTCCCTCCACATAATTCAATTCTCCTGCACCCCCCCCTCCTTCCTCCTTTCGGCCATCCGTCATTTCTTCCCCTCTCTCTCCTATCCCTTTTTTCTCTCCCCCTAACCCTCTCGCCGCCCTCCCCACCCCTCATGGTGTCCCCTGCAGCGCCTGTTCTTCCTCCCGCCCTCGTCACCGTCCATTTAATCCCTCCCCCTCTCTCCTCTTCCCCTTTTCCTTCCTTCCTTCCCTCTTTTAGCACTCCATATTTCTCCATAGCTTCCTCTCACCGTTCTTTCGTCTCCAGCGACGACCGTGCCCTCCCACCTCGTTTTCCACACACACAAGCCACTTTCTTCCCCTCCTCCCCTTCCTCCCCCCCACTCTCTCCCTCTCTCGCTGTCCTCTTTACCCCACTTGATCCACCTCCTTCAATATTCCCTTCCCTTCTCACGAGTAATTTCTTGTCTCACCCCAGAGCTCGGCCGCAATTCCCGCAACGCCCTCCCTCCCTATGTAGCATTCTCCTGGCGATCATCATATTCCCAACCGTGGACTGTGACGAACAGCATCCAAGAACGGCCACTTGATTCCTTAGGGACAGTTGTGCATTCTGTATTTTGTGAAGAATGAGATGGCCGACAAGATATTCCTGTCGGAAGGAGGAGCATTTTTTGAACGTAGCACTGATGGCGAATTTTGGTGAAAGCTCAGGATATACGTCGTTGTTGCAGTGTTCCTTGAGCTCTCTTAAGGAAGCATTCAGGATGGCGAAATAGGTGCAAGGAGACCTCTCCGACGTCTCTTTTCTCGGTAAAATTGATTAAACTCTATTTCATTACTGAACAGACTATGGGATTGTAAAACTGTTTAAATGACATATGCCAGTAGACATGAAATTGTTGGCTTATGTGTTAGGATCTTTTGAAGTACTTGCGATGGTGATTTAAGCTAAATATCGAGGAGAGGAAGACTCTTGCGGTTATAGTCAGCTACGCGCTTCATGGAGCTCTTTCCGAAGGGAAGAATGGGGTAACGCAAGATTGAATCGACCATACTGTATATTCCATTCAATTTGTGATTTCCACCCTCCGATTGGGGATCGCACTCGTTCCGGATGACCCCGGCCACTCTTAAGGGTTCCCCCTTAATTAGAAGTCGTCAACAATGAAACCTATCTTGGGACAGTTTCGCTCCATAGATGATGAACATGATGCTGAGAAAGCCATGTTATTTCATGTCGTGCTCAGCCGAGTGGTTGCAAAAGTATCAATTAAAGAGTTTCGTTTTGAATTTATTAGACTCGAGGTTATTTATTTCCTCCAAGTAACTAATTGTTTTGATGCAGACTCAAATCAATTGATTACTTTTGAAAATTTTTTGTGCGTTACTCTTCTCGTATTTTTCTTCTTTCCGGAGGATTACGAATCCGGCGATTACATCTCACGCTCGCCATCCCTCTCTCCGTGCCCCCCCGCACACCCCCATCCCCTGTCATCCCCCCTTGTCATTCTGCCCACCCCCCATTCATCGACTACCGTCTCTCCGTCCCTCTCTCCACCTTGCCCTCGCCCGCCGTTATCGCCCCGTCCTATCATAATTGTTTCAACGCCACGGGAGTGCGTTTGCAAGGAAGAAATGGCGAAGGGAAACACGAGGCCTCTTCCCCCTCTGCACACAGACGCGCACACATCCTCACTCCCCCTTCTCCACCATCCGCCAAGCAGTCCTGCCAACTTGTGCAATACCCTGCTTGGAAGCACAATGGCCCTCCCTCCGCGACGCACTCGAATGGTCGAAAGCGATGGCGGGGCCCCGAATCGCACGTGTTGGTGTGTGTACATGTGTGACTGAGACCCGTATTTTTGATACGTGCTCAGTTTTCGTCCGTCATCGTTTGAGCATAGCATGTAAGATACGATGGTTCATAGGATGGTTAATTTCTTCAAGCATATTTACTGGACTTCAGTCATGTCGCAATTCTCGCTGCGAGCGTCCGTCGTATTTCTTTCAAGTTATTTAATCTGTATAGCTCGTTCGTCGTTAGGTGACCGTAATTAATTGATGATGGCACATGAACATCCAAGGCAATACGATGTCATGTATTTTTGGGTGCAGTGGCTGAGAGTTTTTATCCGGAATGTTAATTAGTGGGAATTTTTATTATCGCATCCAAAGGTTGAATATTTAAATGCTTGAGGTTTTAGTTCGTACAGATTTGCAATTGATTCCTTTCATCTTAATTTCTAGCCATAACACAGTGAACAAGAAAGTGTGAGATTACAGTGAAAATATCGTCTTTAATTTTCCCGAACGTTGCCATCGTTCCCTAGTAACATGTTTACCAGTAGTCCTCCGGTCTCATTTATCCGTTTCGCCTTGCGCTGTGCTCGTAAACTCAGTGCCACTCCGCCTCTGTGCGCCCAGCGCTTTCCTTTTTGTTTGGTGCCCTTTGTAAAGGGTTGTAGTCCTACGTGTGGGTGAGCGCTTCTGTGTGCGCGATGTTTCGGGGCGAAAGGAGAGGCGAGCAGATTTAAGCGTCCATTTGAAATTGATGTCGTAGTTCTTGTAACAGAGCGGCGCTGCGAAGATAGTCCTCCGCTCCTCCATTCTTTCGCACCGAGGGAAGTTGGATTTTGGGGAAGGAGTTGGGGCGCAGGGAGGAAAGGGGGAGGAGGAGGAGAAAGCGAGTAGGGGAGCGAGGGGGTGGTGCTCACAATGCCCTCGGACGAGGATGAGCGAAACAATTGAAAGCTGTTCGTAATTAAGGCGGAGGAAGCTAAACGCTCGTAGTTTGGTGGAAGGTTGGGAGGAGGATAAGGGCTTGGGGTATGTCGGTGAGGCCCACGGCGAGAGGGAGGAGTGGGCGGCGGAGGGAGGGTCACACTCTTGGGGGGAGGGAGTGGGGGCGGGCGTTGAAGAAGAGAGCCGAAGGAGACGGGGGCGCGCCGCGCCGCAGACGTCGATAGCTGCCCTTTAAGTATTTAATAGTCAGTGGCGTACGTGAAGGGCAGCAGCATTTGGAGGAGAGACGGAGGTGGAGATGGCCTCCTCAATTTTGCATGAGCATCTGGTCCGGCGTTCCACCCGACCCTGCTGAATACACACGCACACCCGCCCATCCAGGGGTGGGGAGGGGGAAACTTGTGTGTTTAACTTGGTCGGTGCACGCGCGGGGTGTAAGAGGTCAAGTGGTGACCGGGTCGCGTGCTTTCGCCAAGTGTTAACTCTCCCCTTCGGCCTCGCACAGCGCCCTCCTTCTCCCTTCCCTCCGGCTGAGAGCTTTTTTCCCAGTCTTGCTTTTTTGTACATCCCAGCTTGTGTGCACATCCGCCCTTGAAGACGCGGCCGGGTGCCCTCTCATTCCGGTCGTCGTCGATTCTAGGCGGCCCATGAATAAATCCGCGCACATCGTCGGCACCCACCACCCGACCTGGGAGGGGGAAAGGGGAGATTTTGGAGCGCGTCTTGGGAACCCCTTGTCGGAAGGCTCCAGTGGCGATGAACGGGGGCAGAGGCCCGTACTAAGGAGTTAGTGGGCTTCTCTTTTAAAGGAGAAGGGAATTGTTATGTTATCTCTCTATTTCGGTAAGTCGACTTTTTTCAAACACTTTTAACAGAGTACAGTCGTTAAATACTTGTTAAATTTCTGCAAACAGCTTCAATAAAATTCCCTAAAGAACATTAAAGGGCCTTCAACCCATTTTCAGTCGCTTTTAAAGTTATTGGTGTGGGATCCACTCTGTCATTTGGTCTATGTATTGTTCTCAGGCGTAAAAGGTGCTTATTAATGTCTTCTATTTTCATCTCGTCGTGAGGATAATGGCAGAAAGGTGCTGTGGTTGGTGCTTTAAACTTTAACATTTTCTAGTCCAACATTTCAGGTTCCCTACTTTGTATAAGAATGTCTTAATGTCTGAATGGGAATTGAAACATGATTGCTTGAGTCATAAACAGCAAGATATGTGGTATACCGTTTCCATGAAGTAAATTTAAATTGAGATTTTAATGAAAGAAAAGCTATGAGTTAATAAAATATGAAATCCCTTGATATAGACTATTAAAATGTTTTAAGTTATACCCCTTTTTTGATTGCATTTTTTTGTTTTTAATTGTTCTTAAAATTCATGAAAGTAATTTTCTTGCATATTTTTTGTTCCTAAGGTTTATACGATATTTATTCATCACGGTAGGTTTGAATGACTGAAGCACCCAGTTATGTGTCACCTCCTGGGTTCAACTCAGCTCACTGAAACCATCCAATAGCCGCCTGCACATCTCCTCTCACCTCTTTGTCGATTCCCTATTTGTTCATTATCTCTGTCCTCTTCACCTCCCCCCACACCTATCCCCTCCGCTCTTCTCCCGAGAACGCCATATATATATATATATATTGCTATCGTGAGTACTTCCGCGTCATATATATATATATATATATATATATATATATATATATATATATATGATGCGGAAGTACTCACGAGAGCAATATAACTTTTGGACGGCACAATAGAACACAGAATAAAACAGATAACACGTAAAAGGACACTCACACTGTAGATGATTTAAGCTTTCGGCCTACTCCGAGGCCTTCTTCAGGTCAGACTGAGAGGACCTCTCAGTAGGCCTCCCAAGAAGGCCTCGGAGTAGGCCGAAAGCTTAAATCATCTACAGTGTGAGGGTCCTTTTACGTGTTATCTGTTTTATTCTGTGTTCTATTGTGCCGTCCAAAAGTTATATATATATATATATACATACACACATATACATATATACAATATTTCCTTATCCGGGATAAGGAAATATTTTTACATTTGTGATCTGCTCAAAACCGCCTTCCCCACCTTTCTTATGTTGGTCTTTTATGTGTTTTCCTATCCCCTTTCCTTATATGTCTATTTCTATGTGCGAAAATAATATTTGTTCGCCGTATGGCGGGATTTTCAAGTTTGAATATATATATATATATATATATATATATATATATATATATATATATATATATATATATATATATATATATACATACATACATTATGTATACATTTTTTTACCCACACACATATATACATGTATTAATAAATTGGTTTGAGGTAGAGAGTTTTTTTATATTATGGAGACGAGATAATAACCTTCATAACTTACGGAAGTTAATCTGAGCCTGAAATAGGAAATCGTAAGTGAGAATCATTTTTATTTACTAGTCAGCATTTTTTTTCTTAACGCCTCTGGTCCACCATCTTTTGAAGAAGTTTTCGGGGCGTTCCTAACGAGAGGTAGCCGGTGGATTTGATTACTTTTAAAAGTTTGCCGAGTGCGATTGCGTAGCGCGGAATGGAGACCACCTCGGTCAGAGGAGCACAGCGGCGGGCAACGCATTCGTGGGCGAATTCCCCGCTTCCACCCCCTCTCTCTCCATGGCAACCGCCACCACCGGCCTCGGGGATGTACGTACGTATTAAGGTTATTGTTTGTGGGGGGTTGCGGGTGGGGGATCGGGGTGGGGTGTTAAGAGCGAACGGCCGTTGCAGGAGTTGAGTGGGGGTGGGGTTGGGGTCCAGGGAAGTATGATGAAGCGAAGTGTTGGCTGCCCTCTGCCTCAGGGCTTTTGCAGCGATGTCCAGGGATCTTGGTTTTGGGTCATTGAGGTGTGTGTGCTGGAGGGGGGAGGAGCAAGTGTGGTGGGGCGGAGGGAAAGGCCTGGGTCGAAATGGGGAGCACGGGGAGGATGTTAGGGGAGCGAAATCCGGCTGTGGTGTAGGGGGGAGGTCATGATTGTCTCTCTTAGTTGGCCCGTATGAAACCGACGGGAAAATTGTCCGGGGCGAAGTGACCCCTTCCGATCTCCCATTTCGCTCCCTTCCTCCCGTCGTCTTGGAAACGGCGCTTCATCTTCTTTCTTCCCTTCATCCCAGCGATTGCCGTGCCAGTCTCTCCTTTTGATCGTCGCCAATTCCCCTCGGATGGACACTCCTACGCTTACTTGTCTTGGGATCGGCTCTGTGCACATTACATTTAGAATTTTTGAAGATACACCTGATAAGTGCGTATTGAATATTTCGATATTTTAAATGTCCGCTCGTTTTGGTACTTGGATGCAATTGCTTCCCCAGTGGTTTCGTGAATTTTCGTGCAGAGGAGAGGGAGCCTCCTCGTATCTTTTCGAGTGTAATGTCTCTTAATTAGTCGAGGATGGCTGTCGTTGGATCACGTTTCTTCCGCCACCCCTTCTCACTTAGGGCGCTCTCTTCCTCCGCCCTCCTTCCATCCCTCCGTCGCTGCCCTTTCCGCCCCTCAGTCGTTCCCCACCCCGAGCATCCTCTTGCCCGTGACCACGTATTGGGGTGCAAAGCTAAATATTAGACGGAAAGATTGAAGTTTTTTTTGCGCACTGTGCACATACGTTTTCTTAGTGTTCCCTGTAGTTGTCATCCGTCGCCAACAACGACGGCAAGGTTTATAAGTAATGACGTTCGCTTGCCAAAATTATAATAAACTTTTAGGCATAATCATATAGTGGTCATTATATTTCACAACTTATGAATCATTGATGTAAAAGTATTTTAAGTATTGAAAATATATACTTTCCAGGGTTTCAAGTAATCCTTGAAAACTGAGGCCATGAACCTTGAATCAATCCTAGCAAACACTTGGAGTCGAACTTAAAAACGTGGTATTTCGGAGGATTAATGTTATTTTGCCAGTTAATCCATAGTATGTTGAGGAAGGGAGGAAAATTTCATTTTTTATAAACAATGTGAATGACTAAAGTAGTGATTTTTTTTAAAAGGCAGCTCTAATGTGCAGTGGTTTTCCTAAAGAAGGTGAAGAATTATTGTTAACGTTGTGTACTTTGAAGGAGCGTTCGTTTTCGGTTCATCGGGCCAACCGAGAGTCGCGCCGCGAAACAACTACCTTTCTACCATCGCTGTATCAATTTCCGCACTGGTTCTACCATCTGTGTGATCGTCCATGTTGAGAGACCCGATGAAAAATTTGTTATTAAGTGAGTGTCCATGCAGCTCGGGGGTATTAGGAGAGTTCTTGCTTTCTCGTACTCGTAACATTGTCGCCAATAGCATGCCGCTAAAAATGCTCTTTCTTCAAAGCCAAATAAGTTGTGTATGTATACTGGGTTTTTCCAAACACTTCCTCGTTATTTAGCCCAGATGATTTTTCCTTTGCTGACTCCAGGACCGTAAGATGACCATGGAAACCTTTGCTCTTCTCCTCCCCTTTACGAATCATTTTAGCATCGGGTAAACAAAAACACATTTTTCGGCTGATGTTAGGACTTAATATCTGTTTCTGAGTTCGCACACTGTACAGTGTTTGCAGTTACAACTAAATCTGGCGAGTTTTTTAAAAGAAGTGGGCATTACTCCATGGTCTAAGAACATACTTATATTCTTCTTCCTCGGCCATGCAGCCCAGGCTGGGCTTGGTCAATATTACCTTCCATATTTTATCCATTCTGCGCCTTCTTCCACCATGCTTCCACCTGCATGACCTTTCAGCTCTCTTCCCTTTCCTCTCTTTCCCGCCATATGCTCATACGGCAACTTATTTGGGATACTGTCCTCACTCATCTCTTCCACGTGATCTAACTAATCCAACCGTTGAAGCTTCTTACACGTATATCTTTACCTCTGAGAATGCTTTCTGCACGTATTTCTCATCATTTCTCTTATAAAATATTGTTTGATCAGCACGCGGAATTATCTTACATCCGTGTTTTGTAAATCGCTCGACTTGCTAGTTTCAAATGAACGCTAAACACGGAGTAATATACTTCTATGGCTGAAACTTATTAAAAGTTATTGAAAGTTACTTCTGAACATAGCTACTGTCAGCACAAGTCTCATTTCTCTGAATTAGCTCGGACTTTTCCAGCCACCTTCTAGAGTAGAATCTTTTCTAATGAATAAAGAAATGATTTAGGTTCTTTCATCATTCTGTTTTGAAAAATGGTAAAACAGTTAAGTGGATGTTTTTGGTGGTACTTTCACTAATGTCCGGGCGGCACATAATGACGGGTCATCATCGGTGTACGGCGTAACAGAAGGAATGAGGAGGTTGTGAGTAAAGAGGAGAGGGTAAACGAGGAAGTCGCAACGTAGTTTGGATGGCAATTCCATCTTCACCAGACTAGATATAGTAATTATGAAGTGTCTACACTGTTGGTCGCGGGGAAGTAAGGCGGAAACGGGGGCGGGTTAGGTTAAATCCGTGAAGTAGGGGGAGGGGGAGACAATGAGGCCTAGGTCAGAACTTAAAGTGGTGTTGGAGGTTTTTCTAAAAGAGATCGAAGTCTGCGATAAATGCTGTGTTGGTTGTTATTATGCTTATGACGATGTTGGATTTCTTTTGTCTAATGCATTTAAAATGGGCTCATCTTTCTTTGAATTGATGAGGCGTTTGGTTTGTTCGGCACAATTGTTGTTGAAAGGTGTTGGGCACTTTACTTGGTGTATTTCTAAAGGATAGGGGTAATATTTGTGACTCGGAGACAAGATTTTTAATCTGAATTTCTTAGAGAAAGATCTCCTTAACACATTTATCTTTTAGGTGGTTATAAAAAGATACCAAAACTTGGTTGGCTATTGAACTTCCCTCAGGCCACACCGAGGACGGTTATAAAGTTACGAACATGGTGGGGGAAACCCTAGTGACGTAATGGAGTTTACGTCGCGTAACAAGGTCTTAGCCACGCCATATACTCCGAAATAGTTCATAATGCTTCTTGTTTGGTTTTGCGGCGCTAACAAACACGTTATCAAGTTGTTTTCGGTGTTCTTATAAAACAGCTCAAGGCTAGAGAAGGGGATTTTAGGGAGACAAGTCTTGATAGAGAGTTTTGGACTAGCGCGTTTTCCCTGGAGACCTGATCACTCTCCATCCCGGCAGGGGCAATCCAGGAAAGATGTCCTCATATCCGTAGTGTTTGTATTGATTTGTCGCATCCAGTCCTAATTTTCATTCCCTTTTCAGTAGTGACATCGGGGTCGTCATCCTCCTCTCTACCAAAAGGGCCAGCTGGATTGGCAAAGTTTAGACCTTAATGTATTTTTTTTTTGCTGTAGACATTTTGATCGTTCTATTTGACCGCTTTTGTGATAGCAATAGTCGAGCAATAAAGTTTTATGCTCAACGTAATTCCACTTCCAGAGTCATGTTAGCCCTGGCTGTAATGTCATACGTATAGTAATCACCAAATAACTGTGAGTTTGTAATAATATGTATTTTGAGTGTTGGTGAGTGGTGTTTTATGCTCCATTGAAGCCTGCAGGTCCTGCGAGGACGCAATGCTCAATTTGGATATATGATAATATTAATCGTTCAATAGTTATTAGCAGTCGATATATCTGATTTCATCGATGACTCTTCTTCCTTTAGGAGTTAGATACCTATTTCTTTGACAGTTCACATTCATCGCACGTACATTTCCAGCGTTATATTATGTTCCGCAGACTAGCCGTTCTCATCGTAGAAGTTTGCCTCCGGGCCGTTTTCGGCGATGAGGGGTGTTTGCGCGAGGGGTGGCAGCTTCTCTGGCTTTTTTTTCGCTTTCAGAAGCTTGTGTCGTTCGGTATTCTTGTCCCCCCCCTGCTCCTTTTTCACCCTCGCCTCAATCCTCTCGATGCCACCGGTTCGAACCCGCGACCCCGCCCACTTAGATGGCGCCATTACACGGCTCGTCGTCCGGAGGATGTTTTGTGCCTGTTAGAATGTTGTCCGGCTCCTCCAGTATCCCATCGTCACTGGAAGGGTCAATTTACGACGCCGGTCCAACGTGACTTCTTTGAAATCGGTTCAGGAGCTTTCTTCTGTAGTGGTCTTTACTGCTTCCCCCTAGGGGCTTAAAATCCGCCCGCTTCGAGCCTCTGCTCGTGCTCGGTGCCTTCTCGTGACTCGCCAAGGGACCTACCCTTCGAGGTGTGTGCGAGTCGTGAGGAGATGCGCTTACCTCTCCTCATATCAGGATTGCAGAATACATTTTCTCTTATGGAGAGGAATGGAGGAAATAGAATGAAAAGAAAGGAAAACAAACGAATAAGTTCCACGGCGGGGGAAGGAGAGTTGTTGGTAGACATTCGAAGGAAGCGGAAAAATTGGATGCCGGGTATATCGAGTGGCCATGAAATATCGATGGCAGTGATAAGGAGGGAAAAATGTTGGGTAAGCAAGGTAAGGGGAAGAAAGATTGATGCGTATTCGACGGAAGAGAGGGAGTGAAACAAGGCGTGTGGCGTTTAAGAATGGTTTATTGCGGAATTTGGTTTGGTATGGTTATATTTAGTTATAGTTTTTAATAATTATTTTCCAGTATAGTTCCCCTTTCGATCCAGTTGATGATGTTTGGTTTACTTGTATTATATAGGTAGAGCATCAGTTCCGCGATCCAATCGCCGAGAATCAATATTAGAGAATTTTTTGACCTCGGTGAGAAATTTCAAAGACAAAATACAGTATTGTCCTTTACGTTCAAAATTCAACATTCAAATTCCCAGATTACCTTTTCTTACAAGAACAATTTCAATTGGTCATTTCAAAATAATTTTGTATTGCGCTCTGGGGAGTTGGGATGGATTCCAATTTCGGCAAAGGTAATGGTAGAACCAAGTGGTATTATAAAAAAATGCACACACTTTTGTGGCATCTGATGAAATGATTTTAAAAACTAATTGAATTGCCTTTATTTTGATAACTAGGAAAATGTTTGAAAATTGTTTAAAATACTACCTAAGAGGAATATCACTGTATGGATTTTCCAGTTGACTAGTACTCCTTCCGGAACACGCTGCAAAGGTTTGCATTAAAAAAATAATTTATAAACGTATTTTTTTGTTTCCAAGTTGAATGGAGAAACGTTGAAGAAAGTACATGGCTTTTTACTTATCGCTAGTAGGCCGACGTTGGTCAACGCGGAAGCCGCCATTCGAGATAAACGAGAGAATAGCGGCTCCTTCCCTCGCGCCCCCTGCCCTGCCCCTCCGCATTCGCAGGGCGGGGGAGGGGGGCGCGTCCTCCCCCGTCGACAACCCCTCCGCCCACGGGGACCAGGCTGCCCCTCTGGCACCACGCAGTGTTGTCGTGGGCGTCTTCGGCAACGGCGGTTAGATTCAGGGGGAGACGTAGGAGACGACCCCTCACTCTGTGTCCCCTCCAGGGGGGGGGGCGAGAGATACAGCCGGAGAGTCGGCGAGCATGTGGTGCCGGTGAAGGTGAACAGTGTGAAGGATGGAGTGGTGCATACCGCTCGAGACGTGCGCGTGAGGGCGTTATAAGAGGGTTTCCATGCCGCGGTCATTACGCTCGGCCGCCCCTGGAAAGGAGGAGGGCCCCTCGAGGGGCGATGGCCGCCGGCTCTTCTCTCGTGCCATGTAGGCGGCGGAAGATGGGGGTCGAGAGGTGGTGATGCACTTTGTATGCCATTTGAGTTGTCGTTGTACCGCCGCTATCCCCCGTGGGGAGGTTCGCGCCCTCCTCTTCGGAGCACGCGTGCCCCGTGTTTCCCGCCGTCGGGTCCCCGACCTCTCGTCCTCACTCTCCGTGCCTCCGAGCGCTAATGTCTTCCCCCTTTCGTGCACACGGGGGTTGTGTGCTTGCTCGCCGCTACTACTTCCGATCTACCTGCGGCTTCTCTGGGCGTGTCCCTCGTTTTGCGTGCTTGTTCCTCCCGTGTTACTGGTGGAGCGAGTCACGAGTCGTCTCCCCCCGCCCGACGTGTCACCCTGGGTCATCTTCACACCTCCCCTTCCCCACTTAAGTCATGCCCGCCCCACCACCTCCACCTCGGAAACTAATAACGCCCCCTGCCCCCGCTCGTGTTACGCCGACCGTGAGAGGAGAGTGACGTGAGTGGTTGGGGTAGGGGTTGAGCGCGTTGAATTATGACCGCTAGGTGATTGGGAGAGCAGGGGTGGCGAATAGATAGGGTGGGGGGGAGAGGGGAAAGAGTTAGGAAGAGTAGGGTGAGGGTAATGGACGTCCGCTGCTAATTGATTTTGTTTGTTTATTATTTTTTTGCCCCAACCTTTATCTTTGCCAATGAGATCGCTTCTTTTTGTTTTTTTTTTGTTTGGGTGATAGGAAGTATTTAATTTTGCAGCGGAGTTTACCTACTAGCGCAAAAATTTTTTTTTTAGTACTGTATCTCTTCCAATATGAGAATTACACTCTTGTCATTAGACCGCTGTCGCTCATAAATAGCCGATGAGTGTTTTCTAGTGCAACTTACATACACCAGTAATATTTCTTTTCATCACGTTTAGAACTTTTTACAGTAAATTTGGCATTAGTAATCGCAAGGATTCTATCGACTGACCCACAGAGTAATTAATTGGATATCCTACGGTGGGAGTTCAGTAGTTTTTTCCAGTGCGCTAACATATAGTGTGCAAAATATTTTTGTAATCGCTATTCCGGCTCTATTTACTAAGTCTCCGAAGAGAGTGTTGTCCGCCAAAGGCATTTGCCAAAATTATGAACCGAGGTGGCTTAGCGTCGGTAGGGTACTTCATTTTTAAGTTATTTTTAAGTTATTTTTCTCTACGGATTTGGCGTATGTATTTAAAGTGACGTAGCAGGATCGGAAGGAGAAACACCACTTGTGCTGAACATTTTTTTATCACTTCAGAAATCTAATCTTTTCTAAACTTGTCTTTATTAATTTAGTCAAAGGCAGTGGCTGGCTCTCTTTTTTCATTTGGTGGACATTAATATAACTATTAGTTTTATTTGTTAGGTTTTTCAAGGATTCCAATAATTGATGTGTGTCCGTAAATAATTAATTTTGAAGCGCTTCAGTAAAAATGCGTAATATGTAAGACGATCCTCATTATTTCAGCAGCAAGTGTTTAAGCATGTAACTAGGCTTTTCTACACTTGATGAAACTACCAGCATCATATGCAGTCTTAAGGAAGGCTAATGTTGTGCACCAGTCTACATCCCTTTTGAAAAGGAACTTATCCCGGTCTCGGTTGAAATTGCGTATTTCTAGGATTCGGTCGATGGTCTTAATGTTTTGTAATTTAAACAAACCGTGGTTCGGACGACCATGTGAGTTAACCGTAGAAGATGTGCCTATGGAATGGCGGAAATATTGTCATTTCATTACTGTACTCGGAACGTTATAAAACTGTAGGGCTACAGAATTGTAAGGAGGCTCAAAGGCAACAGACCGTCGTTTCTTGAGGGTGTTTCTGTAGATGGAATTTCCTGAATTGACTGCCTTGCTATACTTAGAATGAACTCCTCGGTGAAGGGTCTATCTCAATCTGCAGCATTATTTCCCTTATTTCCCAGAAGTTCAATTAATATAAGTATTTTTCATGCAGGTATTTCTGTCATTTTAGGCCAATTGAGATATGTCAGGGAAAAAATGTAAGTGCAAAAGTTCCTTTTATTAATAAACATATTTTTAAAAGGCTAAACTATTGTGTTTTCGGTGCTTTTATGAGGTCGTTGACTCAAGTAGAACATGATTAATTCGAGTGATTATAAATAAATAGGAAGAACACAAAATGCCATTATTGTCAACATAAAGGATCAGTCATCACACACCATTCATTCAGTCCCGAATAGAAATCAAAGTGGTTTTGATATAAATTTTGAGAATAGATTATGTTAAACTCGGAGTCATAGATTTTGGTAACTTTGCGTTTACATTTCGTGGTGTCAATGCAAAGGAAGTATCCGAGGGTTTTGAATGCCATCTGAGGACGTTCGCCGAACAGTAAGTGCATTTTCTAAATTTGTTAATAGTGTTAAATTACAAGCCTAGATAATAACGATTCCAAAGTGGTTTTGTTGCCCTGTTTCTGTGGCTGTATAACCTATCGTACGTAATTAGCAAACAAAGTGAAGATTTGCGATTTTCATACCCGAGTACCCGAGTCATTGTTACAATTGTAATTTTCATCAATATTTTGAGTTCAATAAATCGTTTTAGGGTTAGGCTTTGCATTTATTTCTGTATTTACTGAGGTAATCAATGCCATCTAGAGTGGTGTAGCTAATTATTTCGAAATCGGGTTGAATTCTTTGTTTTACGTCGTTAATCATAAATATTGTTCGCTGGCAGTTTGTTTAGTGATCCAATTGAGCTTAGCGATTCCGTCGATGGAATTTATAAAAGAAATAGCACGGGGTTCCATTCTCGCGAGGCGTTTCCAGACCGGGCGCGTTTTCGGCGCACCTGTAATTTCATGCGTCGACAGTAATAGCGGTCGAAAATTTGAAATGGCGCGTTGTTTATTTCGCTCCGATCCTTAAGTGAACTACTCCCGATGAAAAGGGCTGTTGTTGGCTCGCCAAGAAATAGCATCCCTCCTGAAAAGGGAGATTCATTTTTGTTATTAATTGCCCCAATTAAAACTCTCGTGACAATGGGCCTTTGCGAATTCGCGGAATAATTAAAAGTGGGTGAGGCTGAAGGTGGAGAGATGGTGAGAGGAATAGAGGGTGGGCTGATTCATCCCTTCCCCACGCTACGTCTCACTCCAATCCCCTTTTATTCCTTCCGCATCGATATCAAAATCGCTCATTATTCTTCCGTTCCCCATCCCGTTTCTGTTTCACCGCATCATTTTCCCGTTTATGCCCCTAAATCACCGCCGAACGTCCCTCCCCCATGCTCTCGTTCCCATTGTTGGATATTGCTTTCCCTCGGCCCCTTAACCTCCCGCAACCCTCCCGCCCCCAATCCCTCCCAGTTCTCCCCCGCCCAAACTCTTTGCCACACTCTTTTCCTCCCTCTTTCTCACCATCCATCTCGCCCTTCTTGAATTTAAACAACTTGAACCCTTTCCCCGACGCCACAGTAACCCAGGCTCCCCCTACCACCACCCACCTTTGGACCATCATCATCCCTGCCTCTCGTGAACCCTGTCTCCCCCAAACACTCTTTCTCACAGCCGTAAAAAGGGGTTTCTCGATGCAATTCCCTTCTCCCGACCAGCCCCCCCTCTCTCTCCCCCCCCCCATACTCCCGTCTTCGGCTGCTTCTTAATTTCTCTCTCTCTCTCTCTTTCCGTGTTCTCCCTCCCACACTCCATCTCACCCTCGGCTCTCTACCCTTCTCAGACCTCCTCTTCCTCCTTTAATTAAAGAAATTAATTAATCAACGTATAAATCAAGCTATCATTTCTGCCTCTCAAGCTCCGTCCGCGGCCGGCCTCTCCCTCGCTTTCGCCGCCTGCGACTCGCATATCACTCACGATGCTTTGCACTGCTACTCCTCCGCTGCCACCCCTCTTTCTCTGCCCTCCATCACTCTCCTCTCTCCCTCTTTTCTACTGCCCATCTCTCCGATGCACTATCATCCTCCGTAGCGGCGGAAAACGACAGAGAAATTACGCTAATTTTGCGCCAGAGTGACCGGCAACAAATATTATCTGCGATAGACGTTCATTTTGGCCGTCGCTCTCGTACCACGGCCTCTCTCTCTTTCTCTTTCTGTGTACTCAGTCCACAACACCACGCATCTACGCCAACGCCGCCGGCTACTATTCGTCATCCGACGTCATTGGCGAGCCTTGCTTAGTGTTTAGTGCATTATCGTCCTCGCCGCAAAACGTTATTAATTTACTCCATTCCTCGCCAGAGCATATCGCCCGCTCGTTCTACCAGTCTGCCCTTTTCATTAAGTCTATTTTCACTGATGACTGGAGCCATCGATCCGTCCGCGGTATTAATTTTCGTATCCAATCCACCGGGCCGTCGGAAAAAGCCTGGGTTAATCCTTTACCATGGAGTTGTTTCCTATTCCCAGAGAGCAGAGGTTTAATAAGCTGAACGAAAAAAAAGAAAGGCTCATGTCACCTCTGGTTGAGTTTCATCAACGAATTTATCACAACAAAAGTTGTTATCACATTGAATGAGAGAGTACTTGAACCTTCCTTCTCTCCTGTGCCCGGGGTTTGTTGCTCCTCCCTGGTGCCGTTTTGTTTGTTAACTCGTAAATTCCCGTTTAGAATTTTTCGCCAGTCGTGAATTGATATCGACAGCCTAGTGCGTACGTATATATCTGAATGCCTTGGAGTCCTTGTTAACTCAAAATCATTGGAGCACTTAAAAACGCGCCGATTATTCTCTTCGCTTTGAAAGAAACTTTTCGAGGGCCGTTGGATAATGAGTGTTAATGATTATTTTTATGCGAATTATTTAATATGTAAACGCTGAATTCGATGTAATATTGTTAGCTTAGTGTGTTATGTTTTTATGTTACAAGTGCCATTGTTTTGAATTCCATTGGCTCCACTCCAATTCCGTTGACACTTAAGCATGTTTAGCTAGCCAACGCCTGCTTCTGAAAATTAAAAACATTAAGCTTTCAATGTTACACTAAGTACATTTTTGAACGTTAAGTTATGCGAGGAAAAAAGTACGGCCATTGTTTATGGAAATTTCTTCGCATAATCGTCTGCTCCAAATCATATCTTGTCATTCTTCAGGATGAACACAAAGTATCGAATGCGTGCATTAATATCCTGAAGTATTTGCTAATGACTAGTTTTTTTAAAAGTTATATTCCACAATTAACTAAGTCTAAATACAAGTACAACAATTCTAGTTATTTTCGGCATAAATTATTTCCCTTGTTCATTTCATTGAAAAACTCATTTTCATCGATTCTTATATTTTGCATATTTGTCTTTACTGCACACATACCAAAAATACCGCACGCATTCTTTTAATACACTTGTCGATGGTTCATATAGAATTTAAATTTAATCTCACTCTAATTGGGATAATATAAATTTCCAAAACTCTCATATCGTTTTTATTCTGAATTTATGCCACTGAAAATTCCTTTTTTCAATATTGTGCCCAACTCCAACAAATTGTCGTGGATGCTACGCAGGCAGAGTCTATTCTGCCTGCACATCCGATTTGTTTCCGCAGTGACCTGCGTTCGACCGCCCTCGTTAATGAGGTGCCCGACCTCCTGTGTCCCACTTCTGCGACCACCTCCTCTTCACACTCGCTTAAACATCGCGTCCGACGGCTCCTGTGCCGACCCGCTCCCAGAAACGCCTGCCTTCCGGCCTCCCCCTCCCCACCCGCCGCCACAAAGGTGATTGACGCACCCTGCCACCACCCTCGTTCCGCCCTCACTCAACGCTCCCCTCTGTGCGCTTCTAGGTGTTCATTACATGCCTTGCATCCCCGGAGGAGTAAACCTCGGTATCACGCATGGCGGGAGGCCCAACCCAACCTCTCCCTCCCTCCCACCTTGAATGTTTGAGGATTGGGCAGAGCCTGCTCGTCACGTCCCTTTCACTCTCTCCATTATTCACCCCCACGCATCCTCTGCCTCCTCTCACCGCTGGAGATGTGTTTTTACTCGCGCGTCCAACTGGAGCATGCTTTGCAGTTTTTATCGATAAAAAAACTTTCCCGACGGGGAACAATTCGATTGGGAAAAATAGTGGCAGGGGAAGATAATCTAATCCTGAGAATTATCAAAAAGAGGTTATTGCAGAAAGATCACTTGTACACAAAATGTCCACTTATTTTTCATTACTCGATTTTGAAGGTAATAGTACGGTAATTAAAATGGATCATGACTGAAAAAGCAACGAGAAATTTGAGTGTAGAAAAAGATGTTATGTCGTTGAAATGATCTTCGATGGTTAAACATTGAATTTTTATCAATTGGTAAATATGTAAAGGAGGGACACAAAATTAATGTAACGCATAATTAGATTATATCTATATTTTGTTTTCTGTTAGAGTGACAACTAAACAATTAGAACATAGGAAAAGGCAAAGGAGGGGGTGAGAATATGTGGTGCAAATTTAACCTCTCGCCGAGGGATTTGCCGATGAAAGTGTCCTGTCTAGGGTTGAGTTGGACTGCTATTCTTAACACGATGAAGATCAAGAAAGGCGAAGTACCAAGGAGTGATCTTTTGCACAAGTCTCTGAAGACAATAATAGGTGGAGGGATGAATTGTTGAACGTTGGAGGAAGACCGAATGTGGGATGGCGATTGATTAAGAATGTAGTATTTTCGAGCAACTGAAGAGGCTGGCTGAGAAGGGAATCGGGATGTAACAATGTAATCTTCGGGTTGATGACCGGTCTAACAAAACGGAACAGCATCGCGCATGACTGGTTTACCCTTGCAAGGCGCCTCGATTCCATTTTTTTGCCACATTGCCCCATTTTTGATCTTGTTCTTACCTAATTTCATGGTTAGTAAATTTTATAGTATGTCTGGGGCAGCATTGAAATCGTCAGTTAATCGGATTTAAAAAAAAGTTATTATCCTTAGTATTTCGCTGGATGGATATGAATGAGTTACAAACTCTTCTCTGAGCTAAATCAGCCAACGTTTCGACGGCTAAATAACTCTACCATCATCCTCAGGGCTTCGACTCTATTTGGACACCCGAGAGAAATTCATTCATATGAATTGTCATGTTTTAAAAAGGGTTTTATCCTTTTATTCATCTCCATTTCAATAATCGAAGAAATGCTCTCATATTAGAAGGGTGTTGGGAGAGTTGTGCTTTTCATAGGAAGATAAAATCGTATAATCGTCTTCATTGTCATACTGAAAATGAATAATTGGTCTCGTCCACGTCTCAGTTCACCGTGATGAACGTGGAGCACGTAGTTCTACGCTCGTCTCCTGGGCTGTGCGGGGGTTGGATTCCAACCCCTTGCCACCATCCCCTGAACCCACCAACACGCAGCCCGGCCCCTCTCCACTCTTGTGCGCCCTGAGAGCACGCCTTGCCCCTCACCCAGCCCACGCCCGCTAATAACCAACCCCGGGCACTCTCCTCCACTCTCGACACACCCTTCTTAACGGCCATGGAGGAACGCACCCCCAAACTCTTCCCCCCCCCTTCCAAGGTCGCTCCGTATCCTCTGGGGTTCATCTCGGACACCGGTGTCCCGTTCAATCCGCCCCCTCCTCCCCCAATTGTCCCGCATAACACACATTCGTCCACCGAGGCACCCTCACGCAACCCCCTTCCCCAATTGAATATCCTGCCTTTCGCCCCACGAGCGGCGGTCGGCCCCATGCCTCCTTCCCCCGTGGTCGCTCTTGCCTTGCCTGCCCCGGTAAATTCTGCGGGGGGATGTTGGTGAACAGGAGGGGTTCCCAGTTGAGCAGTCACGTACGTGTCGGATCCGTGCGTGCTAGCGACGAGCCGCCCTCCGTCACCAGCGTGACGAAGGGCGAGGAGAGGGTGGCGCGATGCCCCCTCTCCTCGACCAACGAGATTCTGACGGGCCTAGTTTATGTATTGGCCGGTTGATACCGTATTCGCCTTAGAGAAAACAAGTGCTAGGGCAATCTCTTTAACTTACGAGAATTCCCATTGACGTACAGTAACCTGGCGTTCACAAATATCTGATCTTCGCTTAGTTACTTTAATACACTTTTAGTATTGGGTTTTTTTTCCATCCTGGAGATTTTACGTTCGGTGTCCCAAATCTCTCGATACTTTTCGTCATGGTTAAGTAAGCCATTCTTATAGTATTTTCATCTGTCATTATTAGCTCCTTGCAGAATCGCAGGACGGCCTTCTCTTTCCTTAAACGGGAAGATGACGGTGAGCCTAGTTTATGCGTTGAGTTTTGTCTTATATTGGGAAGAAAAACTATAATAATCCATCGAGTAAACGGGTCCTCGAGGATATCTGTGCTGCGGATTGTCGGATTAAAGTGAATAGATTTGTAGGAATGCTTATGGTCGGTGGGTCGAATGCTTCCGATGGGAGGTGGTGCCGTCGATTGCATCCGAGAATGGCTTCGAGTGAGGTGGCATGTGTGAGCAGAACTTTAGATGACTTGAGCTGGACACGCACTTCAGCGTGCCATCTGCGAGGTGGAAGCACGCTGCTCTCACGCTTTCCCTTCCCCTTAGTCGTGCCCGAATTCCGGTGGCGGTGAGCTCTTTTGCATGCAGCCGCCGATGACTTGACCTCTTGTGGCCCACGTGAGTTTTCGCCTCTCCATCTGTGTCCTCCTCTCGCCTACCCTGCGTGGAACCCCTCTACTCTTCGACCCCCGACCGCTCTTTAGCTCTCCCGACGACTCTACCGCCGCCGTCGAGTCGAATCGGACTGCGGTTGCGGAGGCGAGAAGCGTGTCGTGGCTCTTTATGTGTTGTTTTGGCCGCCTCTCCGAGGTGCGACCGGGGAGCGTTCCCTGCCTGCGTCGGAGGGTTATCGAGGCTGCCGCTGTCAACCTATGTTTCCCTGCATTATCCCTTTGGTCTATGCTGATTTTTTTAGCGTTGGCAACGCCGTCATGGTATGGTGGAATATCATTAACTCTTGTATGCCAACAAAATTTAATTCGGCTTAAACTAAATTCGGTAGACGCGGTTCATTATCTTGAATCATAGCTGTGTTCCCAAGGCGCTGCCTCTTGCCCCCCATTAATCATTGACTGTAAAACATCGCTCGACCGCCGCTTTCGACGCGCTTCAACCCAGTGCACATGTTAGGGAAATGCACCTCGCTTGACCTTCTGTGTGTCTTTCGGCGAAGCCGTACTCATGAGTCCGCGTTCATTTGTTGAGCAAGGAAGATGCAGCATTCTCTGCCGATATGCGCCAGGGCGAATTGTGCTGTTTTATCGTCATTGTTGGCCATGAGCTGACACTGTAACGTAAAGGAGAAATGCAATGAAGGAAGAAATAATTTTATGCAAGGTAAAAACGGAAATTATTGCATTTAATTATCCTCGGCAATACTCGATGAAGGGAAACTGCTGAATGATATGGCATTCCAATTTCGTCTTTAAGCGTTGATTTGACGAGGACTCCCTATTTCTCCCAATGATCAACTTGAAGACGCGTCAACGTAAGCGTATGGGTTAAAATTAGGTCATCTTTCTAATGTAAAATGCGTGTTTGGGCACAAGGGGTTATGGTATAAAACCTCCTCAGTCCCCGTGGCCCTCCAACCACGCTCACCCAGCCCAGCACTCGCCACCCTTTTCCCCCCTCCCCCTCCATCCATTCCCGCCGACCTGCCTTTCGTTCCCCGCATTCTCTTCCCATTCCTAAGCAGTTAATTACGGACGAGGGATTCTCGAGGCGGAAGTGGGAGGGGTTGGGCCTGCGAGGGAGGGGTCGATGGCGCCTCCACGGGATATCTGGCTGGCCGTGTCGGGGGCGGCCGAGAGTGGGTTCTGATGCGTGGAGGAAGACGTTTCACATATTGTCTCGGATTAATGTGGCAGTTCCGGGAGTTGGTGTGTGGATTCGATGGGGATGGAAAGGCTCTCTTCTTCAGGGTTTGAGGGGTGGCAGGCCGAGGTGCCGTAGAGATGGAGGAAGGGAGGCTTTTGTGGGCGGAGGGGTTGAAGGAGGGAGTGAAACGCACAGGGTGGGTTTCAACGGTTTCATAGGGGCCGTGGGGGTGGAGGGGAGCGGTGCGGGGAGAAGTAGAGGAACTAGAGGAGTATTTCGGGCATTTCCGACTTTCCAAGCCGGACGGGAGTGAACCCGCTGCCGCCTTCTGAAAGATTTTCGTTTATAGGTTTCTGTTCCGCGCTAGATTTTCTCGAAATAATGAAGATCAAGCCACACGGACACTCTCCTTTCCTTTGGTTTACTTAATCCGGTATTTATAAGAATGCATTTCCACGCATGGGGAATAGAAAACGTTTGTTAACCTATGCAACATACGGCGTGCCCGGAGAAGCTGTTAGAAACAGACGGACATTCATAGTAGTTGTTTGTCTGTTTTAGTAGTTGGGTGGTACACGCCTCCCAGTCAGAGGCTGTATTTGTCTCATTGGTCCTACTTCCAATGTCCACATTTGGATACACTTTTAGCAGAAATACATGTACCTTGGGTTTACGGAAAATTTCCATCAATATTACTCCGCACATACCTTATCAGCATTTGAGAGCGAATGAATTTTCTTAGTAAAAGATTGGTATTTTGCTTTGGACTTTCTTTGGTGTATACGTGTAATTGTCTTTATTTTATCGGTACATCCGGACACCGAAGGGATGTTTCTAATATCTCTTCTTCGACTACCTTCAGTCCCAGCGTTCGCAGGTACTTTCATTTCTGCTCTTAAGGGACTCTTGCGGACTCGTGCACATGTGCAATTAGTGAGTTATCTCCCGTGTGGAGCTGTACAGTATAATCCTTGTCCCGACACAGATTAGACGCGATGCGATAGAACTATGTCCTGTTGATTACGGGCGTAATGGAACTCCCGCGGGAATATTGTAGTTAATTTACTGCTATGTCGTAGCTTGTATCAAATCCTGCGATTTGGCGCGGTGTATCATATGGCATTAGTGTGATTCACCGTCTGTTCCCTCCTGGCGTGGTCGTTTTAACACCTGACCTCAAGGATTTGCTTTTACTGCGCTCAGTTTTACTTCTAGGGGAAAGCTAATTCGTTGAATGTGTGTTACGTGGAGTGAATTGATAAATTTATGCGAAAGCATATTGGTTTTGAAAAGGACGCATTATGCACCCTCCTTGGTTTTATCAACGTATATCCCCGGAAATCATTTTGTGAACAGTTTGAATGGCTTTTCATTGTGTCGATACAGCTTAAAGATAATAATGGTTTCGCTTCGAGTAGTTATTCTACTGGTTACTTCTTAGCATCCATCTCCTGCTCTTCTCCGACGGGAAAAAAAGCCGTTGCGAATCCGCCACCAGCCATTGAGGATGAAGCCTCCAGGTGCCCGTCCCCATCCTTTCGTCGTCCCAGCATCCATAGACTAAGTGGGGCGGGCGAGGGCTGCGGATAAGCATCCATTTATATCATCAATCTTTCGATACGGACCATTTTCCCCCAGCTCCTGTAATCGTTGCATCAGCCAGTATAATCAGGGAACGGCGGCGAGGGAGGGTGAGAGAGGGGGTGTGAGACGAAAGAATGGGGGGTGGGATAGGCGGACCGAGGAGTGAATTGGTTGGTGCCCAAGGAAAGGGTTCGCTTGCGTCTTGACTTTTTCTCTCTCTCTTTTATTCTCGCGCGAAATTACATCTCGCCGTAATTTTCGCAGCTAATTAATCTCCCGCGAGATGGAGACGAAGGTGGCGATCTCCACCTTCTCGTAATCTCCTCCCCTCCCCGCTTCCTTTCCTCCCAAAGCAGCACCCCTCTCTCTGTCTCCTCCCCCCCCAGTTCTTCCACGAGGAGACTCCTCCTTCGAGCCGTCTCCGTGCGTGTCACCCGCTGTTCCCGAATTTCCGATCACCGCTACTTCACCTTTGTTGTCTATCACTTTCAAGATGGCTCGTTTTTCATTTTATTCCCGCTATTTAGTTAATAATGTTCTACTACATGATATTTTACATCCACTGGTTTTTCTCACTTAAGTTATAGATAAAACACTAAATTTGACCTTTGTGGGGCAAGGTACGTTTATATTTTCGCGAAGTATAATCCATTTCCTCCGGGTATCATCTAACACAGTTTTCTAATTCTACCAAGTGCTTTTTGACTTAAAGTGACGAAGTTACAACCGGTAGACCTCTTCCGTCGAACTTCCTTAAAGGTGACAATAATAAATGCGTTTCAACAAATTAAGATCCAAAGTGATTAGGATTACATGTTTATTCTATACATTCATTTAAAAATTTTTTTAATTGTATGAAACAAAAGCATTTGGAATTATTTCGAGTCCTCTTGCAAAAGTCCATGGCTCATTCGCCGATTCTTTCGTAGTTTGCGTCACGGTACGAGGACTCTCTTCACCTGTAGGATCTCTCGTTCCCCCAAAAAGTTATCGACTGTGTTAGATTCTTATAAAACAATACATTGAGTGATTTCAATCCTTTCAAGGAGATATTCGGTAAAATTAGCGATTTAATTTTTCGTATTTATTCCGTTTATTTATTTTTCTCTGTTATTTACTACTTTCCTTTCATTGCTTACCCGTGACCAAGGGCCTTAGAGAGAGTGAGTGGGAACGTTCTGCTCGCGTACTGATGCCTGCGTTCCGTCTCTGCTCCTTCCGCAACACTCTCTGTAAATCTTTCTCTCCTTCCCCTCCCACTCACTCTGGGTTATGTGTATCCCCGTAGGCATATTCTCAGTCGACCCGTCAACCCCAAAGACATTTCTACGTCTTTCTGTGCTCCGAATTCAATTAATTATCTCGCATAACGTCAACGGATAACCATCGGATTTGGACTTTCCTCATTTTACTTTCCTTTTCGCATTTAGTAATGAAGTTTTCCCAATTCCCGTGAGCTTTCCGTCCTCCCACCCTCCCCCTATCCCCTCCGCCCACCCTCCTCCCATCTCTTTTCTGCCCGTCACCCTCTCCCCTCCATCCCTTCTTCTCGCTCCCCCTCCTCTCTCCAACCCCCTCTCCTCTTTCCTCCCTCCCTCTTCCCTGACCCTCCGCCACCCCTTGCGTGGGTGGCGGCCGCAGGGGACGCGTCTCTCCCCTTCTCCCCTTCCCACGCCTTATGCCGCCACGAGTGATCCCCTCCCTTGCTGTGCGAAGGAATCCAGCTGGACTGCTTTGCTTGGATCCAGGCTTGGTCGCGTGTGACAAAGGAGTTAATATATTTATTTAACGGTAACCAAAAACAGCTCAGTGTCTTCCCTTTGGATTATTAACGACAAAAGCAACCGTAATCACCCAAGTGAATGTGTCAACCTAAGGAAAACCCAGGTCGGCGGGAACTGAATCCTTGTCTCCTGGATTAGCGAGCGGGGACGTTACTTCGCCGGCAGCGTGTGTTCGTACTCCATGGGCTACCCTCGCATCTCCTTTGAACTCATCTCTCACATATACTTCTTTATAATAATTAAATACGGTGGTATATCAGTTGAGTACCACTGAAGTTATGTGCTTCAACTATTTCTCATGTTTTTTATCACAATTTAGTAAATGGAAATGGTGATCACGTAAATATTACCTCTAAAAGCATTAAATAGCAGTTTATTGTATTAGGCGAACGGCAACTACGGCCGTATGAAATAATGGGAAGAGTTAACCCCAGCCGTACTCTTACAAATGGGCAAAGGATAGGTAAGGGGAGTTAGGAAAGATATAAATTAGCAGAAAATAATAAAATAAATATAATAAAGGTACTAAAAATGAATGAATGAAATAGATCCCGCAAACGGTCAAAACAACCTGTGTCTAATGATTAAATGACAAGTTATTAACTTGTAATGAAATGTATAGCTTGTATAACAATGTAACTTGTAATTTAATCACCAGACACACGGTTTTTTTGACCGTTTGCGGGATCTATTTCATTCATTTATTTTCAGTGCCTTTATTATATTTATTTTATTATTTTCTGCTAATTTATATCTTTTCTAACTCCCCTTACCTATCCTTTGCCCATTTATAAGAGTACGGCTGGGGTTAACTCTTCCCATTATTGCAGTTTATTGTCACGGCGTTATTATTTAAGATATCTGCAGGAGAGCATCAGACAGAAAAAGATGCCCATTGGTGCACTGTTCAAATGGAACCTCGTGTTTGAAGGAAATGAGAAGAAACAGTTCGTTATTTGCCGAATATATCATGGTTGTGGGATACTATCCGGAAAAGTAATTGCAGCCGAGAGAAGCAGCGTGTACGAAAATCTCTTCGGATGTTTTGGTGAGAACTATTTGCCAACGCCTCATTGCTTCCCAGGCGCGCACACACGCTCCGAATTGGGTCTCTCGATTTACCCAACAGCAGATGCAAGCGATGGACATGTGGAGTGTGGTTCCGATCTGCGATGGAAGAATCTGCGAGAGCGTCCCTTTTGTTTCGCCTCTTCCGCACGCCAAAAAGAAACACAGCAGGGGGCGCGAGCGATATTGAACGTGATGCGATCTTGGAAATAGTAGAATATACATTGATTGTGTGTAACGCTGCAGGAGAAAGTAAACCACCCCGCACCACTTGAGATGGAAAGGAAAGCCAGTTGCTGGATCAGAGAGAAGAAAACGACGCAAAGGGGTGGTATGGTAAGAGAGAAGACATAATAGAAGAAGCGAAATGAGGGAGAATTTGAAGAGGGCAGGACGAGAGATACCGAGAGGGAGAACGATATGTTCAAAGCAGTGATAGAGGGGAGAATGTTGGCTAAGCGAGTTAGAGGAAGGAACAGAGAATAGACATTTTGGATGGGATTATAAAAGAGGTAGAATGAATGCGTAGCCAAAGAATGATGTGTAATGCAATGTGGTGTGTTTAGTCCCGTGTTGGGCAGAGCCTAGAAGTGCAGAAATGAGTTGCTTCTGGATCAATAAATAATCTTCCCTAATTTCCCTTATCACTCACCCTTCCCACCTGGTACTTGCAACCCCTGCCACACACCTTTATGGTGGATATGTCGGTGTCAAGCCCTATGCACTCCTGCTAACGATGGTAACCACATTCTGTCCGTGCTTAAATTAGGCAGGCATATCTTGAAAAACCATGACCAGTTTTTCGTTGTTTTCCGTCGGTGTCACACGTGAAATGTAAGCGAAAAGCATTTGCAGGACGTCGGGGCTCAGCCGCCCGAGTAGTTATTCCAAGAGCGATCGCTCGGCAGAATTCCCGACATGTACCTGTTTTAACTAAACCAATTTCATTTTCTTGCTTCGACAATACTTTTTTATCGTTTTAATTCAAAATGGAATTTGCGTATGCCTCTAGTCAGTACGAGATTCGTAGACCTGTGTGAAATTGCAAACATGCCGCTGTGCCTTCAGGATGAAGGAAGATCACCTTGGTCCATAATTGAATATACATTATTTTTCGGGCGTTGCCAAAGGCCTCGAGGGAGAGGCGTCCCCCATTGAGTGGGGAACATATCTCAGCGTGTCCGGCTGCCGCTCTTTCCCCCCTTTCCTCAACATTTCAATTCATTGCTCCCCTGCTCAATCCCCGTCTCCAGGTCTCCCCTCCCCGAGTATCCTTCGCGAAATTTATGCTCACCCATCGGCCTCTGTCGCTTCCCTATTAAATCTCGCCGCGAGCGGAATCTCCGGAGCCTGGCTCCAAATCCTCCGGTCACTCCCCACTCTGCTCCCTCGGACGCGTCAGTTCCTTCCCCTCTCCATTCTCGAAGGGACATCCAGCATCCAGCGTTTGCTTCCTCAGTTTAACCTTTCCCTTCGGAACGGAAGATAAACATGCGAATGTGGATTGGCTATGGGCGAGCATGTGTTATTTCCTTTTCTCTGAAGAAGTAATTGCGGATTTCAACCGTTCGTGGGTCTCAGCCCACCCAGTGCCCTCCTCTTCCTTGCCCGTTACTTCTTACTGCGCGGTGCTCGCGTTTTGTTTTATTCGAGCCTCAGTCGCTGCAGAATCCGTTCGCGACATTCTGTCTCCTCTTGCATCGAGATCCGGCCTCGGACTGGGATCCGCGACAACCGATTTCTCATTCTTTTGTGATTTTTTTTTCGCAGGAGTCACCAAAATGTTATGAACATTTCACCATGATAGATACATCTTTAGGAAACTGATTTGTACGAACCTGCGTTGAAAGTGGCTGCTTACTATTTAACTCGTTATTCCATGTAAGCTGCGGTGAATCAATGTTCATCTGCACCAAATAGAGATGGCTCTTGGCGGGTCCTTGAAAAGTATTCAACGCCATCGTGGACTTCCAAATCTATTCCATTTCCAATAAACAATTTTTATCGTACACTGTCCACAAAATTAGTTCCTCATACGTTTAGCCTCAAAATGTTTTCGACAAGGTGTTGGTATCTTAATGAAAAGAGAAACTTTATAATTCCACATAGATTTATTAGACGGACGACCTAGGTTTCGACGTGGCACGTCATCATCAGGTGATGACGTGCCACGTCGAAACCTGGGTCGTCCGTCTAATAAATCTATGTGGAATTATAAAGTTTCTCTTTTCAGTATGTTAAGTCGATTCCATGAAGTCACGCCCGAGACAACGAATGTGTTGGTATCTGTTCGATCTCCGACTTAGTTAAAAATATTCCGTCTTTCTTGAGTTTTCTGCGCCTCAACACCCGTATTAACTCTCTCTTAATATTCGGATTTCTTCTAAACGTGCCGCTCCCATTTTTCGCCCCATGACTCACTTGCGCCAACGCAATTACTCCGTGACATATTTGGTTCCTATCTAAGAGGTACGGTCGAAAAAAGTCTTCAGGGGCTTTCCACAGGGTCAAGGTTTGCCGTTGGGAAACCAGGGAAGACTTCACCGCGATCATGCGTACGGAAAACACCAAATCTTACATACCTGGAAGGTGACGTCATAGTTTTTGATAGGTGGTCCATACTAAATATTTAGCTGTTTTTCTCGTGGCTGTGAAATGGACTCTTTTATGGGTAGTTACGGAAACAGAAGGTTAAAACGGGGCGGACGAAACTCCGTTGTTAGTTCCCGCCCTTTTTCTCCTTTCCCCACCTGGCTCGAGTACTTCCTATTCACTCGGTAGAAGAAATTAGTACTCTGAACATGTGAATACGTATGTGTGTTCCATATTATTAGGTTTTGTTTCAGAACACCATTCAGTGTATCTAAACATAGGTCGTTCGTGTGTTATCATAATTTCATGTCGATTTAAGTATATTGCGTTGGAATAGCAACTCACCCATCCTCCGTGACCCCCCCCCCTCTCCCCATATTCGAGGCGAGCAGAGCCCGGTCTTGGGTTGAGCTCGCTGTAGTCCACTTTGTGCCCTCTGCCGTGTGTGCACCGCGAGTCGTACCGGAGGCCGTGCCGTGAGAAATATTTGCGTCGCACCCACGAGCTCCCCTATTTTCACTTCTCACCTTTGGTCGGAGTCTTTGGATTTCGAGAGGCAGTCAAATTCCTTGAGAAAGTCATCGGTGTAAACGGTACTTTCTCGCGCTTGCGGTTGAATCATTTTCTTCGTGCAATCCGTGACTAAAGGGTGCTGAGTGCTCAATTTTCGGGTTGAGGAAGTGAGCGTGCGCCGTGCCGTGATCGGTTCCACGCAGCTTCCAGCGCTTTCGGTAGAGTGGCGGCCGCCCCGAAAGGCAAGGAGTACAAGGAAGGGAAGCCTCGCTGCTGTTGCGTTTTTGCCGACCCCATTCTCTCTCTCTCGAGTACCGCTGCAGACGCCTAGATTGCCGGGTGCACTGCGCTGCTAACACCGAAGTCTGAAAGCCACAGCCTCGAGGAGCTTAAAACACGTGCATTACAAGCCAGCAATTGGGTGTCGATGAGGGGGGGGCCATTAGGGCCTCGGGAGTGTGACTGGCTGACTACACGGGATATCTCCTCTCTCGAATGGATGGGAAATAAAAGGGTTTGCGTCGTGGGGGGAGTGAGCAAGGGTGTATTGGGAGAGGGGAAGAGGTTGCCACTATTGAGGGGGACTGGGGGAGAGTGGAGAGGTGTGTCGTCGGGGGGGGGGTCCCGTCGATCCACGAGGGAATGGCGGTAGACTGTGTGACGGCGGTGTCTGACTGGACATCTGGGCCGACAGGCACTTACTGCAAGGCGGTGTACGCGGGAAGGGGGCTGCTTGGCGAGATTACCCCCGGGGGGTGTGTTGGCGTGGGTGAATCTCCACCCCTGGACCCTGCGTGCGTATCGCAGAGGTAGATTTTGCGGCGTTGGATGGGAAGGGGGAAACTAACGACGTGCCTCCATCTGATGGGAGAAATTCAAATCCTGTGTGGGTCTCTGCAGGAGGTGGATGGGGGGGGGGGGCCTCGGCGCAGATTCGGTGGAGAGCGAGTTAGTGAGTTCACTCCCCCCCCACCCCTCTGTGCCCGGGTCAGCCATATTCCTGCGAAGAGTAGAGTTTCTCTCTGCTTGGCTGGTTGCGGTAGATCTCCCGCCGCTCCAAGGAATATTTTAAGAGGAAGGTTTCTTTTTAAGTGATATCATGTCCTGGACGGTTTCTGCGCCCGGGTTACCCCTTGACGGTTGACGGTGCGTTTTCCTCGGAATTTCTCTTTTGCAAATAAGTATCAGCAGTAAATAATCAGTAAACGAGAAACAATGTATGCGTGAGTAGTGCTTTATTTGGCATCATAATCCAAGCGATTAAAGGGTTTTTCGACTCTCTCTCTCTCTCTCTCTCTGACCTCCTTTCGGTCGCGGAGGATGAGAAGCCGAGACGGAAAATAAAATGAAATTATTGTTGAAAGCACTTGAATCCCGAGACTCTAAAATGAATGGTCAGATTTGGACAGTACGATCGAAGTCAATAAATACGATAAAATTAAGTAAAAAAAACGTCCTTCCCTTTTTTTGAATTCCCTAGGAAACATTCAATTTTTATTTTATGGTTGAGGTTTGTATGAATAAGTTAATGTTGTATCGTAAGAATTTCGAAAGATGAACCAAAAAATATTAAGAGAGTGAACAAAGCCTTTCGTAAAGGAACATAAAGCATGGTGAAAGGGGGAGGGGTTAATAACAGATATTTAGGTGGAATCCGAATAAATTAATACATTGAAAGGAAACCATTAAACAGTTCTTCTTCCACTTCGAAATAAAAAACCGTAGGCGAATGATAAAATGAGGAAGTTAAACAGTGGCACAAAGATTGGGCATATAAGTTTTCCATGTTAAATTAAAAAATTGGTTAATTATTTAAATTTATTTTATCATTAAAAATTATTTAAGGAGCGCTTTCCAACAATTTGAGTACAGGCCTTGGAAGAATCGAATAGGAATATTATGTTATCATAAACAGTGGATAAAATTTACACAAATAATGTGATTCACTTGGCGTAAGAATACAATGTCCAAGCATCAAACGAGTGTATGTAAACTAATATGATAGGGGAGGCCAGTCTCTGTCAATATATTGCCCTGGTAGCACCCGAAAAATCATCCCGATTAGATGAAACTATGAGTGCTCTGAGGCATCGGCCGGAATCGAACCGGGGTTCTCCGTAGAGTGGCCCAGCACTCAGGTCGCGAAATTTTCACTGATGTGAATAAGAATATATATGGTGTTTGCTCTCGCGAGCAAAAACAAAAACACAGAAACACAGAAACACAAAAAGAAAAAGTGAGTTTCTTTTGTTTTTTGTATTTCTGTGTTTTTGTTCGCTGGTACTAACACCATGTACATTATATGTGCGTGTATATATATTTATATATATATATATATATATATATATATATATATATATATATATATATTCACACACATAATTTCATTCACATGGGAATAGATATAAGGAAAAGGGGATATGAACACATATAAAGGACGAACACAGGAGAGGTGGGGAAGGCGGAGGTTAGAGCATCCGCCCGGCAAGTGGCGGATTCTATTTCCATGTGAATGAATATGTGTTCGTCATATGGGGGGATTTCCTGTTTGAATGTACAAGCACACAAAAACATATATATGAAAATACACACAATGGCAAATCTTGATTGCAAAAATATTGCAAGAGTAAACTGCTTATCAGATGATGGCGGGGGAGAAAGAACATCACTTGTAGTGGTAAGAATGTTTTAACACCTAGTGACTTCTAAGAGCACTCACTATTACAGATTAGTATCACCATTACAAGATTAGTACATGATGCTACAATGTTTTCTCGATAAGAGTATTAATATTGGCAATGCAAATAATAGCATGATAAAGGCATGACAATTGACAGGTTAACAGAGTACATTAAATGATAAGGGAAATGCGGACCATATAAGTCATTGTATGTGAAAACTGGCCATCAGTTAATGTAGGGCACTGGCGTCTGTAACAATTGTCCAAAAACGTAGTTTTTGGCTAAAACCTAAGGAGCAAAATTGTTCCCGCATTGCACGTGCAGTGTTTTCCTCATCTTCATGAGCGCCTTATTAGCTTGAGTTGTTCTTTGCGTGACGACGGTCGAACGTCTTCCATCTCAAGCTGCCACCTGTGTCCTGTTGCCTAGGTAACATTACTACCTACAGTTCTTTGCCTTTCTTTTTAAAAATAATAATTTGTTTTTATTACCAATGCAGGATGGTTTAGAATCGTTGTCTTTTTTTTCTCGCTTGTCCTTCCATTCTGGCCACGGTATCCTAAGAGATCGTCTACAGCTCTCCGGGCGGATGTTATTATGCCACCCTCGCCACATTCTTCTCCCAGTCTATCCCCCCTTCCCTTCGCGTTGTGTAGATAGGAGGAAGTGCGCCCCGCTCGCTGAAGAGGCAAGCAATTTTTCTACTCTGGTCGACTTCATTCTCAAATTTAATTTTGATCTTCATCTTGTCTTCCAGTCTCCTTGATTCTTCACTCCTCAAAGAGAACTGGGCAAACATTGCCTAATATATTCCATCATTCTTTACCCCCACGGATTTAAGAGCATTCCACCTTTCAATTTAATGCTCTTAAAGCTTTGTCCTTATTTTTTCTGCTTTTGTATTCCTTAGCTTTTATTTCCGAGGGTCTGGGTATTTTTGCCATTTACGGCGGGCGCAAAATCTCTATTTCTTGCTCTTTTATTTTTAAACGGCTCATTATTCATGTCTTTGTATCCCATGTTTTCCTTCTTTGGACTCATCTTAGATCGAATCATTTTTAAGATCTCCTAAATTTTTTCCTGATTGTTATTATAGAGTATTCCGTAAATGATCATGCCAAGGCGATCTTGTTCCATTCGTGCTGCTTCCATGTTTGACGTTTCATACATTACATCTTCATACTTAATACATGTAAGTGATGATAGAACCTTAAATATATCACTTGGAATGAAAGGAAAATTTATCAAACTATATCCATCAGGACGAGAAACTAGTCGATTCTTGGAAGATTTACATAAAAATTGGAATTAAGGCTTTATTTCTAAACTATTTATAATTTTCGTGTATCGCTGATATTTAAGTGTCCGTGATATACATGTGTACTTGATAGGTATTACCTTTAATGACCTTCGGAACATTTTGTATCACTGTCATTGAACAATTCATTAGTTATCAACCATGACATTAATTTATGGAATCCATTGAATGCAGATAGCATTACAGATTATAGTTTTATTTTTTTTCTTGTTAAAGTTTGTTTCATTATTTTATGTTCTTAGAGGACACTTTCAGTTTTAATGTTTTGTAATGTTAATTTCATGCTATATTACGATTAAACTAATGCACCTTATGATGCTTAATTGAATAACGGTATGGAAATAATATTGAAAATATTGGATTCTCAATGGATTCATTCTACTTGTCTTGTGGGCCCGTCTATAACATTTGCGTTCACTAGCCGTGACCTAGGCAAATACACGGGAGATTCCCCCTTTTTGTATTTTTTAAGTGAAGGTAGAAAGTGCGATAACAGGCTCCTCACTTAGGGTGTAATACGCGCTTTCACCTGGACATTCACTAATCTATGAGGTAATTAATTAATGCATATTAAAAACCTAGAGTGATGTGCTGTATCCTATACGAGTATTAATTGGAATTTGTGCATATAATCACTGATAGTAACTGCACAATAACCTTTCCGTGCAAGCCGTCACGATCTTGTATGGGCGGGGGGAGTTAGGTCACAAGCTATTAGAGTAATTGCTGATTGGTGACCGATTCGGTAAGTTCTATTTGTCGTAAATTATGTATCATGCTGTCGTGGTTTCGCATTTTTTGCGAAAGGAGAAAAGCAATCCCTTATTTAGTCCAGATTGTTCCCGCAGTCGATTTCTCTTAGCTGCGGTCTCGCCTTTCAATGCAATGCAATGATATAATTATTCCTTGTGTGACAGCGTTAATTTTGTATGGTTTGTACTTGCCTAAAAGTCTCGTAAATAATACTATATTCGTGTTGCCTGTGTCTCCTATCCAAGCTCTTTCAGTATTAATGTGATTCTTTCCTTTCTCTTATTAACATTTTTTACGACATGGGCAGCTTTTCAATGCATTCTATTTGATTCTATAAGTTAACACGCTCAACGGGTGTTGAGGAATGAACCAAACCAGCGTTGAGAAAAACTTCTCGTCTGTTTTATCCAAATAATCGCCTAATTAATATGAAAACCAAGGAGTAATATAACCGAAAATGCTAGAGAGAGCTTCGTAGTTTGATTCTTCCTTATATCGTGTTGCATGATTGTATCATCGGTGAAGAATCTGACGTTGCTGTGGCTACATTGCAACGGATGTCATCGATGTAAGTGGAAAAGTGGAGAGGATCCTTCCTCTTTTTCATCCCTTTCCACGTCCTGAGGCGATGCTTGGTGGACGTCGCATGCTCTCGAGGTGCAGAACTGGAAATAGAGCGAAAGTGGTGTCGGATTGAGTGACGGAAGCAAAGAAAACGGAGCTAGATAACTTCATTCTTATGGAAATAAGGACAAGCACATACCTTGCTGATCGATGAATGGTAAAGCTTATTCTTTGCTACGTTTTGTGTTTTATTTTTCGGCCAAATTACCGCACCGTTAAAAAACATACTCCATATCAAATATTAAATGTATCTTCTTTTCATACTTATAAAACGCCAAATTCACCAATGTCCACTTTGTAAAATCCTCTTTTTCCGAACGTAATTCTTCATCTTATATCCATACTACTGTGACCATCTTAGTCCAAAACACTGCTACCATTTAAGTTATTTTTCCTCTTTTTCAAAAATCTCATTTTTTGTTTTGCGTACATTGATATGTTTATGAGCTCAGCAATGCTTCTATCCCCTTGATTTGCTAACTAAGTAAAGTTTGATGATCCGCAAACCTATTCGGTTTTTTAATTCTCCACCGTCATTCATTCCTCTCTCCAGTTATTCCCATGCCCCTTTAATAATTTTCTCCACATCTATT
Source organism: Hetaerina titia (assembly GCA_037158775.1). Lineage (NCBI taxonomy): Eukaryota > Metazoa > Arthropoda > Insecta > Odonata > Calopterygidae > Hetaerina > Hetaerina titia. The sequence continues at coordinate 102,757,535 of CM073772.1, read as the reverse complement.
TTCATAAAGTGACATGAAAATAATTCATCCCGTCGAATGGTTGTGCAGTACAATTATAATTAGTACTTGGTTTAAATGGTTATGTTAAAATTTAGTTTTCCTTTTGGAGTTATGAGAATATTTTGGAGCTAAATGCCTAGCCATGTTCATCGCAAAGACCTAGAATTTTTCTGATAATTTGGATAAAAGAGTACCATATGTAAAAACGTCTTAATATTTAAATAATCAAGAGCTAATGAATTTTTCTTTGACTGAAAATCCTGTCCCTCCCGATAATGCCAATTTTCTAATATGTTTGCGAGACGTGAACAAATCTCTCTCTCTCTCTCAAAGGGGTCCGTTAATACATTTTTTCAGCCCTCGATCAGAGGCTATGGCTATTCTGCCCTCCCCATTCCAAATCCCAGTTTCCAAACTCCTTTCCCGTGGCACGCTCAAATTCCACTTTGCCTCTGCACGCTTGACCAGACATGTTCTCTTTTACACCCACACATGGATACACACACCCTCTCTCCCTTCCTCCATTTCGAGTCCTCACTTACAAAGCGGAAAGCCGATGTGCGCGGCCCCCTTTCGTACCCTTTTCGTCTCCACCCCGTCGTATATATATATATATTCCATGCGCCTAATGGAGCGATCCATTGCCGTGATGGACGCGCTTGACCTTTCTCAATTCACAGACACACACACACACTCCCCTCCGCTCTTCTTCTTTCCTCTCTCCTTCTCTCTGTTGCTTCATTATCTTGTCCCCCTCTTCCTCCGTCGACGTCGTAAGCGCGCCAGCTCTGGGAGATGGAAACCACAGTGCGGGCGGACGGGGGGTGTACGTGAAGGGGGCAGGGAATACGCCCCCCCCTCGAGGTGTGGATGGTGGAGTCCGTCTGTCGGCCTCGCACTCACTCCATCCCCCGTGTCCCTCCCTCCCTTCACTGCCACCGCGTGCAAAATTAAGGAGGATTGAGGCGATTGGCGGGCGCCTGCGCGGAAGGAAATGGACCACGTCCACGCATTTCTCGCCCCCGTCCGTCCGTGCCGGGAGGGAGGAGGGCGCCCGCCGCCTCGAACGGTGGCGGCCATGCTCCCTCCCAATCACGCTTCCGTGGCAGTCTATTCGCCGTGCACCTGTCACGTTTAACTCTCGAAATGTCGATTGCCTCTCGCTTCGATTCATAGGGAGTGCGAAGATGAGAAATAGCATGCTACTCTGGCAAGTTAACGTTTGGTGTCCGCTCGATGATTTAAAATTCCTCTCGGGGAATTTTTATTCCATTAAATTTTTTGTCTTTTAATCTACGTATTTTAACACTCATGCAGTCTTGGTAAATAATCTCCGAGTCGTGACCTTTTGGGCCCCCATTCGATCTTCAAATCCGTTGTTTTGCATCGGCATATTAAACGAAAGGTCATAAGGAAATCATATTACGAGCCGTATCTGCTGCTCGGGTTTGAACTTTTGACTTGCCTTCACACAGTTTTAGATGTGATGATTTTTCTCTTTGTAGTTCGATGTCTCCCGGTACTCGACAATATTTCATGTCTGGTGCGGAGATATTGTTATAGTCCATCCAAATCTCTTATTCTTAAAAGCAGAGAATAGTAATTTTGAGTTCATTGCTAAACCTAGTTGAAGGAAGAATTCAAAACCTTTTATGTCAATATTGACGTTTCTGATATAAAATCGCGATCCCACAGTACAGGGTGGTGTTCCGTACGCGATGCGTGGTAATATAGGCTGGATTTTCGATTGCAATTCTGATCACCCGCTCTAAACACCTGAAGACTTACTATATTCCTGGTTTTTTCTACCGAATACTTTATTTGTGTGATTAGTGATGTTTACAAATTTCGACCGAAGTGATTCATTTTTACATTTTTCTAAGTTACATTCCTTCGATACATGACATTAATTAGTTAATTGGTATGCGATACCTGTGGAATTATCTATGACTGCCGATGAATGATATTGAGGACTAATGTTTCGCTTCATCTGCTGCTCGTCTGTTTCATTCTGCAGTTTCTAGAAAATATTTACACGGTCTTAGTTATCGGACAAAAAAAAGAAACTATGTATATACTTTGCGTTTATCGGAATAATTGTGAATTCAGAGTTTAGTTGAAGGATTATAACAAACGGCTCGTCATTACTTGATATGGAACTTGATTTTGTGTGGCAAGTAAGCATGGTTGTTGAAGCAAGACCATAAGTATCTATTGAAGGCTTTTCAAATGTGAGTTTTGAGAAGGATGGAAAAGGTGAAGTAGGAAGGAAGAAAACAAATGATAGAGCTATGCATGGTGAAAGGGGAGGAAAGGGGGTTGTTGGGAAAAATCCAGAGGAGGCAGGAAAGATGGATGCAGAGGAATCTGATTGGCGATGGAATATTGAAGACCATGATAGAGGGGAGAGTTTTAAGGCAAGCGAGTATGGGGTCGAAATATGATAAGCTTGTTGGACGGAATAAAGGTAAGAAGCATGTGGAATTGAAGGAGGAATAATTGTGGGATGGAATGTTAATTTTGTTTTATTCTATCAGAGGTAGGGAAATGTACATATGTGTAGTCTCTTTCCCTCCAAAATCCACCTTCAGTGGTTGAGTACCGATCATTATAATTATATTGGTCTACGAGTGTTTATTGTTTGCGAAGGGGCCCTAAAGAAGCTAGCATTTGTCAAGCGTGCGATGAAACGTGGTATTTTTCCCCAGAAAAATAAAATACACGAGCAGAATACCAACTTACACAGTCGAAGGTTGCATAATGTTTGTGGAAGTATTATATGTTGTGTGCCAGGTGGCCTAACACCCCATTACATACATCCTTGCGTCACTTGCGGGGTATGGTGTAGATGTACATAAATATGCATCAATATCTCTTACCAACCAATCGCTGGTACAGCATGTACGTACCCACCGATTCGGAGGTCCTGTAACTATAGGTTTCTCTTTTTCCGAGCATCTTTAATCCGTTGGAAGATTATTTCGACTGTAGCCCGCATGCATACGCAGTGTCAATGCTTAGGATTATAAGTTTGTTGCGTGAGCCTGGAGACCTTCGTGTGCAAATGAAGGATAGGAGCAAAAGTGTTTGATTTATCACTGCCTTCTTTCGTGGTGTAACTCTGAGCTGTTGCTTTTGTGTAATGGTTAAATTTATTCCTGTAAATTTGGAGTTGCATTATGAATGTCTGTCCCCTTATTTGGTGTTTTTGATGCATCTTCGAAGTGCTATACTCGGATAATGCAAAATAAAAATAAAATTAATATTTTGCTTTCCATGTCTCATGCCTCATTTGTTTCTCTCTTCCCGACAGCCGGGCAATGATCCATATGCCTTCGTGGAGTTCACCGATCATCAGGCAGCATCTGCTGCCCTTGCGGCCATGAACAAGAGGGTCTTCCTAGAAAAGGTATGTTTTTTTATATTTGAAAATTTTTGCTTATCGGCCATTGCTATTTTTATTGATTGGGGTACATATTTAGGCAGGTTTCTATTTGAGTTTAGAGACCTTTTCCTTGTACCGTCTCACAAAAACTACACACCCCGATACCATACACTGCAATTAAATACTCTTCAGCTCGGCATCGTTTCTACTCCATTCCAAGCAAAATACATGTACCTGGGCTTTTCTTTCCCCATCCCCTTCGCGCATGCCCTCGTACTTTTTCCACATCTCTGCCCTTCTGATCAAATCCCTTCTCTTTTACAAAAAATTACCTACTTTTTACGAAATTCGTCTTTTAATGCCCTCTCTTCTTTGAAAATAATTGCTAAATCGGCGAAATATTTTGCTTCTTTCAATTTTTTTAATTGTTTCGTAATGCCATTCCATTTCGTTGCCGCCACGTTATCAGTATTTGATTAACACATTTAAATGTCGAATCGTAACACATCTCTGCTGGACCTTATAGCCATTTCTTTTTTTATTACGGTTCTCTGATATTCTAACAAAGAAGTCACATTTCTATAGGGTTTCCCGCAGATTCTAAATTTTCCAAATAATTAAATAAAATACCGTTTGGCTTGAATGCAGGAGTGCTGCCTTGATTACCATATTTTATTAAAATATTTAAGTTGAATGCGGATGATAAAATGGTAAATGTCGATTTATACTATTTATCAATCTGAATATAATCTAAATATACAAGGAACGCAGTGAATCAATGTAAACAAAAAAATGCCGAGACCATAAACTTGTTTAAACAAGTTTACGGTCTCGGCATTTTTTTGATTACACCGAATATAATCGTTTAGTGATAATCGCGCTGAAGTGGTTGGCAGCTGAGTGATGCAGGTGTTCTCGTGTGTGATGAATACAGGTTAGGTAACCTCTAGTTCCTTTTTGGGTCGAATATAGGTTAGTGTTAATTCCCACTTAACGTGTTTAGTTATGTGTTTGCGGGAATGCACCCACGTCCGATGCTCTTGCATCTCTCTCCCTTTGGTCCCCTCTTCCCGACAACCGTCTCGCCATCCCCTCTAATCTTTCTCCTCCGGCCACCCTCCTCCACTCCGGTTTCCCAGCCGTCCACTTTTGAGCGGACGCTCCTCCCGCGAGTACTCCCATTAATCTCGCAAACCACAGTTTTCAAGCATAGCAGCGTTTTTGGAAGAGGGAGAGAAGGACCATGGTGTGAAGGGGGATGCTATAGATGGCACATCAAATCTAGTGGGCGTGGGATTGATAGGATGGTCTCAGCTCAATAAACCCTTGTCCTCTTCACATTGTACACTTAGCCTTTGGAATAGGGACCACTTGTGAGGAATCTGCAAGTCTCTCACGATCCATGACAACTATTTTGTATCAAATTAAGGCACTTGCTTAAACTTATTGGTGCTCCATTTGTTTTCCTCTTCCCTTTTATACAATTACTACAACCCTTCAAGATCTCGAAAATATTTCCCGCTCTTCCTACAGCGTAACTTCTCTGAGGCCGGCCTTCGACAGCTTATCCATATTTCCTTCACGCCCGCTTTTTAACCGCTCTTCGGATTTCGCTGAGCAACTTCCCACTTCCTCCGCCGTAATTGAAACGACGTCGTTAGTGGACCTCGTTGTTCAGTTTGCTTCCTTCATTTCTCCCATCGCTCATTTCTCTAAATCTCTGATCCACGACCACTCGTACTTGCTCCTCGTACTCAAACCTTGGAATAGTGCAGCGTCCACGTCCATGCTTGTATTCTCTTGGTTTTACCTTTTTATTTGGCACGCCTTCTCAAATTTTTTCGTCCTCGTTGGGAATTCTTCTTTGGCCAACGCAATTCTTCTGCTTCCAAAATATATCCCAAATATTTAATCTGTTCCTACTTCTTGAGAATCGCGTTTCGTTTACGTAAGCATAATCTTTATCCCATATTTCTCGCGCTTGTTTTTCAATGCATTGCGTACAGTGGAATTTGGAATAGAGTTTATTCAACAGATTCAGGTGAGATGTAGTGGAAGTTCGTCATTATGAGAAAAACAGAATCTGTGGAAAAGTGCAAATTTTGTTTTTCTCATATTGAATAGAGTTTACTCGAATTATATCTGTAGACACAATGATGCTCTTACCTCATGAGCACGATACATTTTTATGTCGAAAATTAATGCTTGCAAGGTCAGTATTATTTAAGTCAAATTATATGTTGAAATTCACGGAAGAAGAAAATGACGGAAATTATATCAGCATGGTGTTTGCTATGTTCATTTCGTATAGACAAATGTTTTTGTACCTTTCTGTAAGCCGAGTTGGAATTAGTCTCTTCCTCTTCAATCCCGCTTTCCATTAAAGGCATGGGTCCTGGTGATAATGTTACTTCTGTCTCCTTAAATTATCGAATGAGCACTCTCCTTTGGGTCCTCGGCAATCCCACTGCCCACCTCCCGGGCCCCGGAAGTGTCGTGACCCGAGGGCTGGACGAGCGCCGTGACGTGCAGGCGTGCTCGTGCGTGGAGCGTCGTCGACCTGGCGCTCTCGGATTTTTTTTTCTTTTCATCGGCTAAAATGACGTGGGGTAAATTGTCTCCCCGTTTTTGTCCCTCTTTTCTGAGATCGCCCTTGCAAATGGGTCTATTTCCGCCTTTCAGAGTCTGCGGGGGGTAGGTGATTCCTTTCGTCCGAAACTTGGCATACAGGAAATTAGGAGGAATTTTCGGAAATGCGCGTACATCTACCGTTGCGGGGCTGCCATGAATCTATTTGTAATTCCTGTTCCTGAATTCTCGGGTTTTTGAAACCGTCAGATTTCAGTTCCGTGCCCGTTTCGTCTTCATTTCCCCGCTCTAATGCCCTTGTTCTTTTTTCTTCATTCAATTCCTCGTTTGTTGCATATGAAATACTATCCGCATGGCCTAGGAGATAGCTTGGTTCTCATTTTTCCTCCGTGGTCTACTCTTTCCCACTTAGGTCCTCGCTTTTGAAATTCTGTAAGCGGCTCGGCTCTCATCGACTTCTTCCTCTTGATGTAGTGTTAATGGATGCCATCGTTAACTTAGTTTCCATGAAATAGGTCATTATTCTTTGAACGCATTCATATCGAAGAGGCTCTTGTGGCATTTCAGTTAATCTGATAATGAATTTGTTTGATTTATTTGTCCTTGTATTGGCTCTGATTGATTATACAACCCGAAGGGTAAATTAACTCTAATGTTATTCATGTTTGTTTCGATTTATACGTCAGAATAGAGCAACAGCACTCCTTTAATGCATGCTGTCCGCTGAGAAAACCGGTAAAATTTGGTTCAGCTCGGAGGCGTCAGCCGCTGTGTTTCTCTCCCTCCAAATCTGATCCACGATTTCGAGGACAGAATTCGATAGACGCGGATGAGCGACGGCTCGGGAATAGAACAAGTCTCTCTAAAAGCGATCCGCAAAACGACCACCCCGAAGTTGAATAGCGTCGAAGGAGCGGAGAGCACGTGAAAGGAAAGAATGGAGATGGTTCGCGATACTTTGTACTTTTTCCTGTTTTCAAAAGAGGGATTGTGAGCTCCTTTTATTTTCAATCATTTCGTGTAGTTCCAGGGATTGTGTGCGCGTGTCTGCCGACTGCGGCAAGATCCGAATCCCTTCGGCATCGAGGAGAATAAAATAGGAGGGAGGGAGTTGATTTAATCTAAGTTCCTAATTTCACGGTGACTGTTTCCTTGGCAACTCGCGACAAAATCCCCCTCCCCCGACACCGCCCATCCCTCCCCTCCCGCTCGCTCGTGTCTCTGCCACGCCCGCCCACAGATCCATCCCCGACTGCCGCCGACGCCCCTCCGTTGGTGGGAGGAGGCGGGAAGGGGAGGTGGTTCCCAGCCGTCCTCGGGAATCTTTTTCCGCGTCAGTCCCTCCTCCTGACTCGCCACACCTCTCACCCTCACCCCTCCCCCATCTCGTATCCGAACTTAATCCCTCCCACGGTGCCTCCTCCGCCCCTCCCCGTCCCTCTTCAGAAGCCCTTTCGCCCTGACGAAGAATCCCATTTGCACTCGAACCCGAGCACCTCCTCCCACCGCTCCCTCCACCCCCCTCTCGACACTCGCCGACAAATGCCCTCTCCCCCTCCCTCCCTTCCTGCTTCTCCAACCTCCACGTACGCGTGTACCACGTGTCTTTCCTATTTCCTCGCTGACGTTAACCCCGATTTCTCATACTGCAATTCCCTCAAGACATTTCATTGAATCCATTCTACTTCGAAATAGATTATTTCATTCCACTTACATTCCTAGTTTCCTGAGATCTTTATCCCAGGTTTAAATGAGAATGTATTCTTGCAATGAATATTAATGAAAAGGAAAGGATTTAGAACGGCATGATAGGTGCTTCAGCCAGAGTACATGTATCGCATTAGTTGTAACTTTTACTACGAAATCGTGAAATTTAGAGGATTCATTGAAACTTTTTTAAAAATTATTAAAATTAATAAATGAAAGATTAAAAATTTTTTCTAGAAAAAAAGCGTAGGGAAAGAGCCTTTGCTTTGAGTAATTTTGGCTAATTTTATGTATTACTCATTTTATTTTTTCTATAAAATTTACTACGCTTGATAGGGTTTTACTATTATTGCAACGACTGTAGACGTAACTAATATAAAATTTGTGCTGTTTATATTTAATGGCGTGTACTTTCACCTAATTAAGAATCTCCCCGTCGCCTCGACTGTCACTGTATGCTCTCTTGCTTGTGTCGAAAAGTCTTATCTTCTTTACTTTTATTTAGGTGCTATGCGTTATTTCTCTTTCATTCTCTTTTGTCTCTGAGAAGTTAGTGGTGACTTTCAAGATTCTCTTGGACAACACTTGGCAAGACCAAAAGGTTTATCTCTCGACTCTAAAATTTATCGTCCCACCTTACATTTGGAATCTTTATTGTCCTTACGCCCTGTGAACTGCCTCCTCTTCATGGCAGTCAGAATACGGATAATTTTCGTCAGCTGATGTTGCCACGCCAACCCGAGCTGCTTAAGAGGTAGTGGTGACAGAAAAGAATGCAGATTATTTCCAACACATTATTTTATTTCGCTGCCTAGAGAAAACTATGGAGTAATCTTCCCATAACACTTTGTGTTTCAATCATTATATTTTCAAAACGCGGTTGACATTCCAGGATAATTGCAAGAAACGTCCTTGAAACAAATGTAAGAGATTAAACTTACGCTGTACTCTTTTCTCATTACGTGGATAATATGTTTCGACTTCTTCGAACTCCGCAGGTGTCATTTCATGGGTCCCCTACTAACTACTCACAGCCCCTGTCCTCATTGCTTCACCGAACCCCATATTTATTGAAGGACCTCCGCCCCATTTTTGGACGTCCTCGTTTGCCTCTTTCTTCATGTAAGTCACCTCGTCAGACGATGGAGTCTCACGTCAAACCTGGGTCGTGGTCGAATAAAAGTTTGCATGGAATAACCAGATATTTACTATGTCTGAATTCGTTGATTCGAACTCTAGTATGTACCCAATTGAAGTCTCGATCGGCCATGATTCGTGATGTTTTCCTTCTAGAAAGAAACCTTTCATAGAGACAATTGTAGACATGGGATTAACCCTCAATTTTATCGTAAAACATGACAATTCATTTATTTTAAACCTGTTGTTTTTTTCATTTTCGAGGGCGTCATTTGCCACCCGCTCAGATTCTTGCCGCATCGTTCTCCGTTCGGGGAAATACTTTTCTTCCCGGGAATATTTATTGCTGGAACACGCAGAGAGTTGGAGGAGATCGGAGGGAAAGATGGAAACATTTGAGCGTGGACGACAGCGGATCGGATATGCATTATCGGATTTGGGTTGGTGATAAAATTGGAAAGCTTTTGGAGAGGGGAAGAAATTGGAAACAAAAAAGAATCGTCCCCCGTGTGTGAGAATTGAAGCGGAATTTTTGGGGTGAGGAGGTTGTGGCGTGCGGGTGTCGTCGGCTGAGGTGTGTGAACGGGGGCGTTGGGGAAATTACGGAAGTAGGGTATCGCCAGTAGGATTTCAGGGTGGATGTACGGGTGGGTCCGAGGGAAGAATCGAGCTGCGGCCATGAGACAAGTTCCTCCGTCATCGTGTGTCCGTCCCTCCCCTGCGCCATCGACGCGGAGGCCCCCGTGAGGGTCTGGACTTGGGATATGGCCTCGGCTCGGCCATGTTAGGGGCATATCGGGACATGCTCCTCCACTAACTTTCCCTTCCTTCTCTCTCTGGGGGGGTGGGGATATGGGCGCAAGGGTTTGGGTGACAATCGGGCGAAAGAATGGCGTGTTTTCCGCGAGAGGTGTGGTGGGGAGGACGGGATGGGGCGAAGTGAAGCACACGAGGCGAGGGAGGGAGAGAGCGAATCGCTTTACCCCGGAGGGTTTCGGTAAGCAATTTCTCGGTCATGGAAAAAACGGGCCGTCTCGGGGTGAATAGATTAAGCATCGTGGACTGGAAACTGGCGATCTCTCAGACGGCAACAACTTATACGTACCGTGACTGTGGACAGAAGCGATGGACCTGCAGAGGAAGGATAAAGATCGGTGGCGTCATGCCTCTTCTTTTCAAAATGTTAATAGATGGAAGTGGATAGCTACCGGTGATTTTGCGGTCGCGGAGAGGAGTCCATCGATCGATCGCGTTGTTGGCATGAAAAAACAAAAAGTTGAATTGCGATTTGCCGTCAAGTGCCCACCCTGTATATTTTTATCAATGCTATTTATTGTGATGATAAAACTGCGTATCGTTCATTCTGGTCAGCTCTTCGTCGACACTCGTGGTGAGCACTCAGGATGTTTTAAAAGGTGGGAAACATAGAAAGAAATTGCTTTTTTTTGTCTCTCGTCTTTAAGGTATGCTTATGCGTACGTATAAATAAATGTAAGGTAGAATTTTCTTCTGAAATGTGTAACAATGCGTCGAATATGTCATAGGTATGCAAACTAAATCCTTTTCGTCTGAATGCCTTTGAATGCTACGTTTTCACTCCATAAAAGGGTTGGCTATGCTAATGTTAATGCTGATCGTTTTTTATTATCTTATGCTACTTGAAAGTCTACACTCCAATTTTCTTCTGATATAATGCACTGTTATTAATTCTTAATTAAAAATTCTTCTCGGTAAAAGTTATTATATTTTTGTTCAACGTAAACTATTTGTACGTGATCAGTATTGTGCCCTAAAGGAGATCTTTGACACATGGAATTACAGCTGCTTTCGTTTTTCGTATTATAGTCGACTGATCGATTCACCGCCTTCCTTCATTTATCCTACATTTTGCAAATAAACCGTGGAGTTCGTGCCAACGATGTCGGCATCAAGCTCCATCCATTTAGGGGATAGGTTCATGAATACAAGACATCCCCCTCCGAGCCCCCATTCGTTTAGAATTAATTTTCTAAAGGACAATGTCAGTGTGAAATGTCACCTTTTCTTCTCGGCTCCCTCATTGACCTTTTTTTCATTTCATTTCACACTCCATCGAGGGAGACCCTTCCCTCTCCCTCCTCTTCTCTCGCCCCCTTTCAACCGTAACGCCATTCCCTCCGTGTCGCTCCGCAATTTCCAAATTTACACTCCTTTTATCATTTCACCTCCTCCCTCGTCCCCCCTCATGCCCCCCCCCACTCCCGCCGATATTTGGCTCGTGAAAAGGGGAAACATGATGGACGGCGCGGCGGCGAGGCGTGGATCCGCCGCTTGTGACTCTCCCGCGCTCTTAATTTCCCATCTGTCGCGCCTCCTTGCCCCACCTCCCTCCCTCCCCCCACCATGGCCCATCTTATTCTTAATGGTCTCCCGCCTCCTTTGGGTTATGCAGACCCCTTCAAAATTTCTCATATTCAGGGGATTCCTGACGAAGACAAAAGGTGGAATTTTGTCGGAAAAAATGATGAATACAATAATGAGTCCCCAGCCGGGTTTTATATTGCTTCGAAGGGTGAGGAGGTCCCTGTGTCTAGCGTGGAATCTCGGAGGCTAATGTCCTCCACACCCCACGATGCTCTTCTTCTCTCGTCTTCTTCGCAGCAACTCGACTTACTGGTCGCGAGAATATATATGACCGATCGCTTGGCAATCAATCCTCTTGTGTGGAAAATCTTTCGAATGCGCATCTTTATATCTGCATACGAAATGTCGCATATCTCTTTCTATTGGTGAATTTGCGTATATGGTAACAGTTTTATCGTCCGTTTAAAGCTTTACTCCTCGGTGTCTTATTGGATGATTCTCCGCATATCTATCCCGTGATCCCAAATGATACAAGTGAAGACGTTGACTAAGGAGTGAAACAAAAGAAAAGAGAAAGCTCGCTGAAGAGACTTGGTTGGAGTTGCGTCTGACGAGGCACGTGTAATGCACGCACTTTGAGGTCACGAGAGGAAACGAGTTGGGTCGGTTAGCTGCGGCGAAAAGTGTGTGCGTTCTCAATTTAAAGTTTCCCTCAGGAAAAGAAAAGACAGGGCACGTGAATACATGGTTTTCAAAACTTGCATCGTGAGAGTGAGTTTTCATGCGTCCGTCCGAGTTCTCGCTGTGCCGAAGGGGCAATGTGCTTTCGTTTCCTTTCAGTCTTCTCGCCCTCATCCCATCTTCGCCAATTATTCTCCGTCCCCAAGTTTGATCTCAACTTCTCAGTTTGTGATTCTCCGTCGTCCTTGAGGAAAATACGGTCTCCTCCTCATATCCTTTTCGCATTTTTCTGCATAGGGTGAAATTTTTCGTAGAGCTATTTCAATAAAAATCTGTAGGAAATAATGAGCCGTTAATATTTTTGTTGAATAAGCAATATCCTTAGGAGTACGCTGTGGGCACCTATGCAATGTCCTCTCGGTAATGAGAATGAACCGATTTCTTCGTGCGACGCACGAGCGATCGTCAATCGATCGTCTTGTGGATTTGTGTTCCAGTCGGAAAGTTTGCATATTGCCCGTGAATTAAGGGCATCAATCGAAAAACCACTATTCAAATGCTCCTTTAAAGTTTTGTCCTTGCTTGGTGTCGCGTATTTCGCCGCCGTCGAGAGGAGCTTGACGTCTCCGTCCAGCGTCGAAATGACGTGGATCTGCGCTCTCACCTCGTCTCACCCAACCACGCAATCACTATCAGTGAGTGGACTGCGCGGAAGGGATTGTGACATGAATCGGCTGTTTTCCCGATAGCGCCGTCAATAATCTTGGGCCCTTGCTAGGATACGCACGAACAGCGTCGGATATTGGGCGGAGTCCAAACTGTACCGTTGGGTAACATTCGTTCAGCTGCAGAAATGGCTTATTAATCTGGTCCCATTCCATTCAAAGTTTGCTCTTGATTAGTGGTCGGGACATAATTTTCATCACAGGGCATTACTTCGACACTTAGTCTTCAACGCATTCTTCATCTAGCCTCCGACTTTAACTGGGTGCATAAGTTAGAGTGTTCTTCCCAAAGGTCGCGTGTCTTGGTTGATGATCTCGTGATTAAAACTATTGAAATTTTCCCATTATTATTTTAAAAGTGTAAATTAAACCTTATAATGTTTCCAATTGGCAATCGATCCGTTCGAACGTTAAAATACATACTTCGTTTGAGTGCTTAAGCTATTATCAATTAGTCTTTATCGATATTGTTTTACCTTTAAAATTATTCTGAATTATAATTGATCCATGGTCTCAAATTGCTTATTCTTCTCTTTATTATAAAACATGTTTTAAATTTTCTTTTAAGTAATTTCGTCACCAGTTTCCGTTTAGTATGAAGACTCTGAGCTTAATAAACCTTTTGTATGTGGCTTGAAGGTATAGATTGGCCTGCTTCTAAACCCACCCAAGGACGTTTTCTTACGTTACTTTTCTTTTTGCTTCGGTTTTAAAACTTAAGACTTAAAAAGGAGGCTCCAAACTTCAGTTATAAATGGGATAATCTATACTTTGACATATTCTCGGGAATAGCTGCGTAACGTGGGCTATTTTTAAATAGTTTCAGCTGGTACCGAAAATTTGTATTGTAATGGATAAGTATAATGCTCTTTCAATTTTTTTTGTCGTATTATTGTCCATTTGTTTATCATGCGTTCTCATTTTGTTTCCGTGCACCAGGATATTTTTTCTCGAAAGTAAAATCATAGGCGACATGTAAGCTGCTTCATAATAATCTAAAATAATGGATGACTTCAGGCCTGCTTATAGTTTTGAAGAATAAAATATTATTTTTTTCATCTATCAGAACTTTTACAGTTCCAAAAAATGTTAAACTTTACCTCGGATTAGAAAAGTAATAATGTTTGGTCACCTTCGCTTCTGTCACCTAGCTATTTCAAATAATGTCTTTCCTAATAGTTCTTCATGTTCACTTTACCATCCGAAATTTTCCTTGATAAACTAGCGCAAGTAAAAATTTTCCCAATTAAGCTATGTTTATTTTTCAGAGTATTGTCGGGACTAACTCGCTCCTTGCAGGATGCCTTCTTTCATTTTTTCTGTATGTTCTACATCATTATGGGTGTGTATTTTCCATATAAATGCATAGATAAGTGTTTTCTAATTTCATGGCGTACATTTTGCGATAAAAATACGGTTTTTTTTCTTTCTGGAAGAGCTTTCTTCGCGTAAATATTTTCCACGCAATGACTATTATTTGCTATTCCAGACGAGTTCTTTAAAGCTGTTTAAACGCCGATGGACTAAATTGAAGCGGATGTTGAATTTCAGAGACGTGGAGTTCAAAAATGTATGATCTATTGTTTAGCAGCAACTTGTTGAGTGCACAATGCAATTCTTTTCCATGACCTCAACCCAATGGGTTGCATAATTCCTTGCATTTGAACGAAGGCAGCCTTGAGATCGTTCCCACTGGGAGAGGCGGCGGAATAAATGCGTCGCATCCCCCTGGATTCCCCCTTCTCTTCTCCTCGCACCCCTTCGGAAACACACATTAGAGGACGTCCCGGTGTTTTGAATCCTCTTCTCGGCCGCGTAAGCCCTCCCACGCACCTCCGACGACTTCTCTTTTTTCCATCATGCTGCCCGCATTCCCATTTTTCTCTCCCTTCCCGCACACCTGCGGGCGACCATCGGGGCGTGGGGGGGGGGGCGGTACTGGCGGCGCAAAGGGTCGTCCCCTGTGCAGGGGTGGACCTACCCAAACCCCCGCGTCCGCATTCCGTGCCGACCCCGAAAGACACTCACCACCCCGGGCGTCGTCTGCCTTCCCCCATCCCACATCCTCTCCCCAACACCAACCCGCTCCCAACTTCAGTATTTCTGCTCCACATTCCCTACGCGCCGCCGCCTTATGCTTTTCTCTTCTCCGCCTTCTCACTCCTTCCATTAGAAGGCCCTCACTTTTTTCCTCCCTTACCCGATTGCCTCCTCTTCTGCCGCAGTCTTCTTAAGCCGTTCCCTCCTCTTGAGAGATGGGCTTTTTTCCTTATTTTTACATCATCCATGCCACTTTTCCGAGGCCGAACATGCCTGCCTCCATTTTTCTTATTCCTCTGGAGTTTGCGAAAGTGTGTATGCGTGTGTGAATGTGAAGAATAAAGGGAGAAAGATAGCTCTTCCGTCTTAGCGCTCCTTCCTTTCCTCCTCTCATCTCCGCTCGTCCATCCACCCGCACGCCTCCCTCTCCCCGGCGGGATGTGCGTGCGCTGGACGCTTGCGATTTTGGGCGTCTTCTTGGCCCTATTTTTTTCTCACTTCTCTCTTCTACGATACCCCTACCCTTTATACTCCTCCCTCTTTCTCGTTCCTCCCTGCGATTGCCATCTCCCTCCCTCCCTCGTGATCGCGTGCTTTGGGCGTGCGTGCGTGTGTTCGTGTGCGTGGTGCTCGAAAGACGCTCAGCGCCATTTTATTTTCAATTCTCCCCTCACCCTCCGACACATCTTCTTCTTCCTCCATCCACTCTTGAGCCCCCTTCCATTTCTCTTTGGGACCACGAGAGGGTCAATGACGGAAGTGGGCGGGGTGACGGCAGTTTCGGAGCATTTTCGGTTCCGGATTCGGAGGCTGTGGCGGTGACTGTGTGGGTGTCGGGTTCAGGTGGTAGTGACCAACGTGTGGATGGGTGGTGCGAGTAGGGGTAGTTGTGCAGCTGCGGAAAGGAAGGGGAGCAGCCAGAGGGAGTTGCAAATGAGAATGAGCGCCCCCCTACGGGACTGGGAGGAGAGAGGGGGAGATAAGGAATCTCTGGAGTGTTTTCTCTTTTTATTTCCATATCGCCGCGAGTCGAACGTGATGCTTCATGTCCAGTCGATGCCACTGAAAATATTTACTTTCTCACGAACACCTTATCATGTCGTGCTGATCGTACACCCTGCCGTTAGAACATTGACAACCGAGACATATTTTTAATAATAGCCTATTATAATACATTATACCAAATGACCCAGCAGATTATAAGGGCTTGGTACAAAAATAATTACAGTTGCCTGTTTTGCCAAGCCATTGTAGTAGTTAAGCTCCGCTCGAAGGCACTGGGATTCACAAAGGTTTCATTTCTGGATGTGTCGAAATGAATCGGTAAGATTTAATCCCCTGGCTGTACGACATCTAATGGATATTATGGATTCAACACGAGTGCCTTTATAAAGGTCCACTTGGCGAATCTCTTGGAGTGCATCTTCAAGATTTTTTCTTTCGTGATCCATTTAAAATTCATATTTTTGTTTTCTGTCCTTTTATTGCGTCTCATTCAAATGTCGAAAGAATCTTAAAAAGTGTGAAATTGAAACTTTGCGCAAGATACATCACAGGTACCGACTAGACAGATTGCCGTCGTGCTCTACCCCATGTGGAACAGAGGAGCTATTTTGAATTTCCGACATTTATGAACCTAAATGGAGAGCTTTCATTTCATAAGGTGAACGGTTCGCACCATGTCATTCTTTTGTGTCGTTACGTTTGTGTTGTCGGCCATAAAGAAAGAACAATGGAGGCTGGAATTCCGTCGACACAAATATGAATTAAGAAATTTTTCTAGATGTTTTTATTAATACTGCCAGTTGATGACGTGCGTACTTTGTAATTAAAGTTGATTTCCTTGAGCTTACCTGTTAACTTTAGTTAAATTAGTCAAATACCCCCTCTTGTGCACCGAATAAGTGTCTCTGGCTTATTTCAACTGACAATAAGTTGTCTTATTTTGCAATGGATTTGTTTTAGAACTGGATGTATCACATTTCAATACCAAGGGATATGTTAACTTTGCCTTTTAATTAAGTTCCTTTTGTTTTAAGTCAACTAATATATCAACACGACATAAATGTATGCCTGATCGAAATCACTTGTACCGATTAAGGACTCACTCGTTTGTTAAATGTAATATAATTACCAAGATGCTTATTTACCGTTTATATGGCTTGAAAGATATTCATGTATCACCTTTATGTTTGGATGAATTGATGACAGCCTTTCTATGGATCGCAAATAGTGCATTACCTAGCACTCCTTATTTATTATTGGTATACATTTTGAGATGCGATGCCATGTATACTGACTCGCGGGCTGTTGTGTGTGTGTTTCTCTATTCGTTAAAAGCATTTATTGATCAGTAATAATTAACTCAAGCACACTCTATATGGGCAGTTGTTTGTATTAAATTAATAAAGGGGATTTTATCCCAGCACCAACTCTCACTCGCTCCCTTTTCATTTAATTAAATCAATTGATTTTTACGTTCGTCCAATATTCCAAGTTCATGTACCTTATTACGTGGTGGCTCACATTGATATTGATGATTATTTGTTTATTTATCACAAAAGAATTGTTTCAAATTAATGCGGAAAATGCCTGTCCTCGGTGTAATTTGCGCAAGTTGGAGTCTGTATGCAAGATATTTGATACACAGATTGGTGGGACGGATATTAGTGATCCATACAGTGTTTCTTAAATTGATAATTTACAATCCAATCATAACAGAATTGACGTTTTTCATTTATAAACCCGTTGGTTTTAGAAACAAGACAACTTCCATCCGATGATGGGGAAAGAATTCGTTTTGCCCTCGTAGTGTGACTGGCCGCATTGGTATCCTCCTCCTCTCCAAGGTACAATTTATCCTTTGATTGTGGAAAATTCTCGTGAGGTCCACGTTTTCATTTATTGAATTTTTTGTTCAAGTTTGATTTCAAATTTCACGCCGGGAAAGGAAAGGTTTCATCCCGTAGTCTATGATACAAATTTTGGGGTAATCCACGACGAGAACCTCAGGCACCCTTTAAAATCGGCGAGGAAAGATGGGGAATGGCGGATATTGTTCTTTTGAGAACCCTTTTATTTGATTCGGTCGTGTTTTAGGGATAATTAGAAAGCCATTCGGGTGAATTCAGGACGGTCTCTTTCCATCACTCTTGATCCTGCTCTGTTAAATATCGATCTTAATAAATCACTCGTTTTTTTCCCTCTTCAATTCGTTTCCACCGCAGACGTGGAAGGAGTGCTTATAAAATTTGGCGGAGTTTATTGCTTGGAGAGAGGGGTGTTCCATGGAGGAAGGCGAGGGAAGAGTGGTTGTCGGGATGGGGTATTTTGTCGTGGGGGAGAGGGCTCGGGGTATTTTTTCCTCGTCCTTCCTTGCAATTTTTCTCCCTGGCAAGGGAGAGGAGTCGCTCTCCCTCTCCTGACGACCTCTACCTCTCCTGAGGACCCTTCCACTCGCGTTCATGGCAAAGGCGTAAGTAAGGCAAAGAATGTCCAGCTCCTCCCCCATCCGTGACGAACAATGGGGGAAGAGGAGTGGTGTGAGTGTGACGGGTTGGTTGGTTTCGGCGGGCGGGAGTAGCAGTGGTGGGTGAGCCCCCGGGTGGACGGACGTGCGTGGACGTCCGCCCGAGAGAGGCCCGCGACGTGCTATTGAGGCTCATCTCTTTCCCGCTGGAGAGATGGGAGGATCTATCTTCTCCGTTGTCCAGTTATTTTGCACCGTAAGAGGGAGCTGTAATCGTCGCCCGTCGTCCTTTCTGTGTACAAAGCGAGGTTTTTTACGGTCGGCATTCCTTTCATATGACACGTGGGATGCGCTACCGCTGCCCCTCGACATGTCGCGTCCCCTCACTCCCACGCCCCCTCAACCCCTCTTTCCTCTCCCACCTCATCCTCCTCCACCGCCCCGTATTTTTTTGTGCCGCCCGACATGGTCGGTGCTTTTGAACGTCCGGTTAATGGGCTCTAAGCCAAAAATGGTCGATTTGATTGCTCAGCCTGCCCCGGATCAAATTTCTCGTGGCCATTTTTTACTCTTCTTATTTATTTTCCCCGCATGGAGGGGATTTCCTTAATGAATCGCCCTTCACCAGATTTTCTCCCAGCTTCCTGGATTTTTGCATCCCCCATCCTCCCTTTGCGCCGCACCCCCTCCCACCCTTCGCACCTGTCCACCGCCCCTTCGGTGTAATACTAGGACTTCATCTTTCGTGTCGTGCTCTCGAACAATATTTCTAATGTGTTAAGTATTTTTGGTGGGTCGCGGTAGTCCAGGGGGTAGAGCGTTGGACTAGTGACCGGAGGGTCTCGGGTTTGATTCCCGGGCAAGGCACTCAGGGCACCTGCAACTCCACCCAAGCTAGTTGATTTTTCGGGTACCAGATCTTCCTGGGAAACCATAACCGGCACAGGGAAAGGAACTGGGCCCCCTACCCTGATGTGAGAATATTCACACGCTGTCGGGCTTAGTACATGGGTGAGCTCTACCATCACCTACTAAACCGACCTTCGGGTTGATTACTGTGTTATGTTATATAAGGAATATAGAGGAAATAAGGTAACGGACCTGCCATGTTGCTGCAACAGATTCCCATTTTGGCAAGAGCGCGTAAATAACTCCAAACATATCTGATTAAGGTTTGTCTTGGGCTTTCGGTTGATAATGAACATTCATTTTTTAACATATTTCATAGACTGATAATCATACATGGAAAACAATTATTTTCTTGAGGGAAAGAAAATATTGCGAAATTTTTTTTTCGTACTTAGTCACTAAAAAACCCAATGCCGTTAACTTGAAGAGAATTTACGTCTTACCCATCAAAGTTTGCGTGCGTGCCAGCTAATTCGGCGTTGTATTTTTAATGGGTATAACGGAAGGGAAAATTGGTGGGAATGTGCCAAGAGGAAGGGTTATGGGCGAATACGTGTGTCGGAAAAATACATAGCAAGAAGTATTTAAGAGAGAAGCGGTATCAGAGCATCAGAGAATCGGTGAGCGGGATATGGAAAATGGTTGCTCTGCAGTCAACCAGTCTTTGCATTGAAGAACTGATGATAATTATCATAATTAATATAGAAGTCGTGTAGTTATTGTCAGAAATAAGGCAGAATAAAATTTCGGTAGCAAACGATGCTAACTGTCGATATAACGATCTCCTCGATATGTCAGGTCCCCTCACCCCGGCCGGAATTTTTATTTGCATGGTTTCCTCTTCCACTTACTATTCTCTTCTTTTTTTGTAGCCCGGCATGGTCGGGCTTTTGAACGTCCAGTGTTAAAAATATCTGGGGTACTGTGGGATATTTGGTTTTCTAGCGCGGTGCATGGAATCCCTGAGTCGTAATACGGGCTTCATCTGTGAATAGGGATTACGGTATTGAGTTCGCAGTAGTGCAGTCAGAAGGTGCCTTTGAGCCATCTCCGCCATTTCCACGATTCTTGAACAGCGCCATTTGATATGCTGTGCCCTCCGGGATCGTCTTTTAAAGGTTCAAAATCCATGAGCCCCAAAATGAAAGGTGTTTCAAAGGGTCAAATGGCCTCATTCTCGCAAAATGCGCAAGACGGGACGGGCACGTTTGGTCTCTCCCTCTCTCTACGTGTTAAAATAAGCACCGTCCGGTCCCTTATTTACACCCCGTTGCTTAGTAAAGGCATCTGAGAAAGGGATGTTTGGAGTTGTGTTTAGAGTGTCCATTCGTCTTTTAAACAGCAGTGTTCTAAGGGTCCTACAAGGTCCTAAGTATTTGCGATTTGATGGATGGAATTATTTCATCATATGAAGTTCAAGTTAAGAAATAAACTGCTTGTCTAATATTTGATAAGTTTTCCGTTTAACATTTAATACGTGATCGTATTTTTGCTTGAGGCACCTCTTCAATTTATTTCATCATAACTGAGTACAGGCGAACTGCTGGGTCTACTCTCCCATTGAGGTATTACATTTTACTTAAGTATTTAATAGCGCCATTAGTGTCAATTGAAAAATCAGA
The DNA here is from genome assembly GCA_037158775.1 of Hetaerina titia. Classification (NCBI taxonomy): domain Eukaryota; kingdom Metazoa; phylum Arthropoda; class Insecta; order Odonata; family Calopterygidae; genus Hetaerina; species Hetaerina titia. The sequence continues at coordinate 102,736,928 of CM073772.1, read as the reverse complement.
TCTAAAACCATTTCAGTGATACAAATGCTACAACACATGGATGTAAGTGACAGAGAATGTCTTAGCGTTCTTTATACGAGGGGTTGTCAAGAAAGTATCCGCCGATTTCGTGTAGAGTGAGAATTAATGGAGGGAGCCGAATGGTCGCTGTTTTGACGCACACAAAAGTTCATTACGTCTCGAGCTTCATTTCTTGGAAGGTGGTGTCGCTTGTCGTTTGTTTACAATAGCCATTCAAAATGAACAATAAAATTGAAATTCCAGCCGAATGTGAAGTCCGTTCAATAATAAGGTTTTTTTCTGATAAAAAAACTTGAGTGTCGCTGAGCGGGTAAAAATCATCGGGAAATTTATGCTCTGTACGGGCCAAATGTGATGAATAGCAAAAGTAGAGCATCATTGTTGTAGTTTGTTTAAGAGTGAACGGACAAATGGCCATGATGGTGACAGATGAGACCGCCCGTATGTGGGGAACAATGAACTGCGCCGGAAAATTGGCGAAACATTTCTTGAAACCCGGCGTTTAATGATATCTGAAATCTTTAGAATATTTTCCACCGATTTCTACGGCTTTGTTGGATGGCAACACGACTGAAATTGAGGCTACCACGTTTTGTGCTCGTCTCGATGAGGAGCCTCAAGATGCCGTCGTCTGTCTGCTGCGATCTTAGGCGCCAGAATTTTACATCTAAATAATCTTAATACCCCGGAAGCCTTCGTAAAGACGTGCAGCAGGGGGTGGTTGGTTACCAGCCATTCTACATACATTCCTTCTATTTTTATGCTGAAGGAATTTGAAAACTTGTTCAGAGGCATGATAAATGTTTAAATCTGTTTGGTGAACATGTATAAAAATAGTAGAGAAACTTAGTTTTGAGATTGAAAATAATAAATATTGTATCTACTCCAGTGTATTTTGAATAGCGTAATGGTGGTTGTTTTCTGGACAGCCTTCGTAAGAGTAATTTATAGAATTTAGAAGAATTCACTAACTTTTATATCGTTGACTTACCATTATTGAGTACTATACTTTATTATTTGAGACGAAATAATTTGCACAATGTGACACGTTATTGTCGTTTTATATGGTTTATTAATTTCGTGATTATTTTTTTGTCTGGAGATGAAATCTAAATATTCAAACCATGCCTGTCATGGAGTCGAAGCACTCGGGGCAATCGACGAATTTTTTTAATATTCCGTTGTCTTTAGGTAGCGTGGCCCTACCACGTCTTTCCACGGAGTAATAGACAAAGAATACGTATCTTCAAAGTATGAGGAAAGTGGAAGTGACCAATTCAGTTTGTGCAATGCATCCTACCTTTCGGGTCACTTGCCCGCTTATCGGCGCACGCGTCCTGCACCCACCCATCCACCTTCCTCCTCCGCCGACACACGAGCACTCCCTCTCCCCCCTAGAGAGAGCGAGCACCCGCTTGCATGCGATTCCACTTCGGGGCACGGACTTGTGTGTGTCCTCGGCATACTGAGATGGAGTCCAATGAAGCCTCCCTTTGCTCTTCGGCCCTCCCACGCACCACGCCCTCTTCTCCCTCCACCACCACTCGCGCACCTTCCCATCTGAAGCGGTAATCGAGTTTAGGGCGGTGTGACCGCGCCCCGGGACACAGTCGGCCGGACCTCTGCTCTCGTCTCCTCCCCTTCCCCAATGGGATGCCGCAACAATGCCTCTCTCCCTCTCGGTCCATTCATCCGTCTACCATCCCAGCGGCGGACATACCCCCCCCCCTTAACCCCTATCCGCCGTCCGCCCCCACTTGCCTGTTTCTCACCGAGAGGTGCAGATGTGTGGGTGAGCCCTGCTCCTCACTCATCTCTCTCTCGTTGTTGCGGTACGTCTCCCCTTGCCCTCCCCAGGGATGTCCTTCGCCTTCGAGCGCCCCTTCTCTCGTCGTCTCTTGCACGCGACATCGCTCGACCTCTGAAAGCGGGACACCCCTCCCGTGTTCCACGGGGGTTGCGTCGTGAATCAGTTGCCAGTGACGGCGGGGGCATCCGGCGGATGGCGGGCTGAACCCTGGGCCGAGCGAGTTGACTAAGTGGGATGAGTGCGGTCATTGAAACGAGTGGTTACGCACCTTCAGTGTTCGTAATTAGGTGTTCAGGAAGGGGTTAAATGGGCAGATAGGTTAATGATGTTCAATTGTTTTTAGAACGAAGCACGATGCATCATTCCGATAAATGTGTCTAGTAAAATTCACTTTTGTAAAAGAAAGCACATGAAAGGAAGGAATTAAGAAACAAGAAGCTCTTGAGACGTAGAACCACGAACTGGATGCGCGTTAAGGAAAGCTGTTTGCATCCGTTTACGTGAATAAATAGGCTTGTCGAAGCGCACAGCATGATATTGGTGGCGTAGGCCGGTCGTGATGTTAACGAGGGTCTTGCAAATTGGACCACCAAGTTTTTTCCGAAAAAGGGTGACTCTTTATGACATGAGGTCTACCTCTAGTAGTCTAATATTGTTTTTAGACACTGTCTGGTATTAGAGTCACTTACATTAAACTTCGTCATAAACGTGTGCGTTTTCACTGAGCTAACCTTCAGGTCGGAAAATGGATCATTGGTCTCCGTTGACCAGGAGTAGGAGGGGGACGGTAGCCTGCAGAGTGGGAGGGAAGTGTGTGGAGGTGGGGGAAGTAAGGAAGGAGCAGGGCGTCCCGTTGAGGGATGAGGGTTGCGGCGAGTACGTGGAAGGGTTGGGTCGTTGTCGGATGAAGAATTGCGGGACCTGTATCCGGGCGAGGGAGGATATAAATGGTGAGGGCAAGGGTGATATTGCCTTTTTTTGGTGGCGAGGGTCAGGAGGGGTGGGCGTGGGAAGAAGGGTGGGCGACTGATGGCGTCGTAGTGGATGATGGAGGTTATTTATTTATGTGCCTGGGGGGCTGCTGTGTGTCTATGTATATACACTCCCTCCTACTCCTCTTCCTTCTGCAGAAGGTGGTTGAGTGTCCTCTGAAAATTTAAGCGCTCGCGAGTGTATCGTTTTATTTTTCCACTATGTTTTAAGTGACTGTCTGCCGATATATATGTTCACGTTCGTGAGTAGTTTTGCCAACATACCTATATTCACACCCACAAACACACAGTAGTCTGGTCATTATCACCCGAGAGGTTTCTCTGCAGTCTTTGTTGTACGTAATGCAGGTGTTTATAAGTGGTAATCAACCCTAAAGATATTGAATTCATTTGGAATGAGGAGTTGTGTGGTACCGTTCTTTATTAGTGCGTCACTTCAGTGGAAAGTGAACGTACTTACTATGAGGCAATACTTCCTCAACTCATACCCACTTAGTTGATCTCATTACCTTTCTGTCAACCCAGTCAAATTAAGAATGAATGATCCCATTTCGAGATTCATGAAAAAACATGATCGACATCAAACAGCAATCGGTGTAAATGCTTTGAGACACGCATTTCGACGGATTACTGAAATATAATTAAAATACACAATCCTTAATCAGGTTCGCAGTCTAATTGCAGTAGTGAGATAACATTCGTCGTTGCTCAGCACTCATTCCATGTCCTAGTAGAAAGCTTTCGTCTCGACTCCTCTCTTCCACTGACAACAGGTCCTTATTGGTGTCAAACTTTGTAAGGATACTTGCTGCCCCAATTATTTCGAGTGAGTTGATCCTTGCAATCGGTGCGGTACTCGCCAGCACGTGTGCGTCCGCTCCAAACAGAAGGTTCCTACTCTTAATTTATTTATCTTTGTACCCTGCAAACTAGGGTGTGTGGCAGTGGGTGAATGCACACCAGATTAATTTTGACCAGACTATGAACCTACCGCGGTCGGACAGTGTTATTCTGATCCTTTATCGCTCGTAGAAAAAATTACTCTTTTAGTCATTTTTTTCTACGAACGCGTTCCAATTCGGCATCCAATCCAACTTCGTTAGGATCCCATATACTTGCAGCATGTCCTAAATGAGGCCTAACCAGCGAAAGATAACATTTCTCTTTGATATTTTCATCGCATTTTCCCAATACTCCTCCAATAAAGCTTTTTTTAAATTTTAAATTAATTTAATTAAATTTTTTTTGTTAGCCTGTCTACATATTTCTCGCATGTGTTTCACCCCGAAGAGGTCGTGATTGAGGGTAACGTCTGAGGATTTCTTACCAAGTCTTGACATTTGGTGGGCACTACCAAATCCCCTCCCTCCACCCTCAAGATAGGGGATAAATGGAATGAACATAGCACGTCGAAATACGGGGTGACATGTTCTCTAACTCGAGTCGAGGTAGAGGGGCAAGGCCGAGTAATGCGAGTGGGAGGAGGGTGCGTCGGGAGACTTCTATGAACAGCGATGCGCTGCCTCCAGTAGGAAAGTAACCGCAGTGCTGTCGGTCATTTTTTTCACATTTTCAGAATAGATGATCAAAGTAGCAATTTTTTCATTGGTTAGAAATTTTTACCATCTGGCATGTTTCGATGTACTACGTCATCTTCAGGTAGCTGAAGATAATTTTTATTACGAGGGTAATTTGATAAGTTCTCAAAATGGAATAGAAATAAATGGCTATTCTGAGTGAAACTTTATTTTTCAATCTAGTCTCCCTGTACACCAATGCCCTTGGCCAAGCGATGTTCCAATGTCTTGATCCCATCTCGAAAATTAGATTCCTTCAGGCCCATAAAATACCCGTCTACGTCGACTGTTAGTTCTTTGTTTGAAGAGAATCTCTGTCCACCAAGGAACATTCTGAGCTTGGGTAAGAGATGGAAATCTGATTGAAACGCATCATAAAAGAAAAAGGCGGGTGTGGCAATAATTCGTATCTTAGTTCTCGTATTTTTATGCGAATTGTCTTGATGAAAGATGACTTTCTTCCTTGCCAAACCTGGAAATTTTTCGTGTATCTTTTGCGATAATTGGTCTAGGGGGTTAGCGTAGTTTTGTCCAGTATTTGTTTGACCATTTGATAGATAATCGCATCAGCAGAATCTCTTTCCCAACCCAGAAAACTGAAACTCGATCATGGAAACCTGGCTGGTATGGTAATAGTTAACCCAGCGCGAAGTTTTATTATTTGGTTATTAATACGTATATCAATTCCGTCATGTCACGCCTGCAGCCACGCAAATCCATTTTCAGGATCTTAAACCTCTCCCGTGTCCTTTCTTCGCCAAATTGTGTTTCATAACTCCATCCCTGAGCGAGATTTGGGATTTGGAAGTGCGTTGGGCGGCAGGTGACCCCGAAATTATTCCAAACCTTCTCTCTTTCCCCTCTCCTCCCCAGAGCGAACGACCGCGAACTTTGTTTTCGTAATTCTCGGTGTGTATTTATTTTTTTAGTGCATTATTCTTCTTAGTTTGTGTTTCGGGTTCTTCTCGAGATCGTCACTTTCCCACCTCTAGCTTGTTTACTCTTTCACAATTTTTCTACAATATTCCAGCCAATGTTTGCCTCCCTGTCGTAGAAAAGGGGATATTTAACGTGAAATAATCCGTATGAATACTTTTCCTTATTATTTCACTCAGCGTTTTTTTCGGTCGAGTATCGTTGTGCTACCTTTCGCTCAAATGCCTGTGACAGTGCGGAGGTTAGCTACAATAATGCCAGTGAATTACCAAATGAAGTTTTTTGAATACCTAATAAATGTAAATAGAGGTGAGAATGTTAAGCAAATAAGGAAAGGGCAGGAATAAGATAGGAATTGGTTGGTATGAATGGAGGAAGGAAGTATACAGAGATGAAGACTTGTTGTGGAGTAGGATGTGGGGTTGTGCTTTGTTAGGAGAAACAAAATATTTTTTGGTAATTTTGTTCATTCAAAACTCTCCTTAACTGTTAGATTATCTAAAAAAAATATATAAAATGAATCCTTGAGTTCGCAAAGTTGCCAATTCCTTTATTTTGAGTAAAACCTGTGTAATCTGTTCGTTTGTCAACATTTACTGTGACAGGTATCTTCATTTAAACTGAGGTATATTGGAAGGGTGAGCAGATTGATTTTCCACCAGTTAAAATTTTGTGTGGATGAACTGGATATAAATTTCCTCGATAAATTTATTTCAAACCTGCCGGCTTTTTATTTCATCGGACAAGCTGCTGTTTAGCCATGTGCGTGTTCCGGCGAAAAGTGTTGCACGTTTAACGTGTGCAATGCTTCAATTTCACCGTTTCGCGGGCACGAGGCCGCCACCGCTATGTTCTCCGGGACAGTCGGAAACTCAGATATTACGTGACGTCGTCGCCGGTGTGAAACCACTCGCTTTGCTGCAGGCACGAGGGCGCCGAATCGTCTTTCTCCCTTAAATACGACGGCAATGGGGTTAGGCCTAGGGGCACAAGTGGGTTGGATTGGATCGCAAGAAACAATCGCTGCTGCGTTGGGAATGGCCGCCGCAGCGACCTCTCTCCCCCTCTCCCCTCTTCCGCCCTCCACCATTCCTCGCGCCCCCACCCTCCATTTCCCGTTGACCGGCAAAGAAACGCATGCATATTTATAGGGCGCCCGTCGCGCTACCCTTTTTGCTCCCGTATTACGTTCGTGGGAATGTACACGTTACTGCGTTACTCCGGGGTCTTTTTCTCAGTTTTTTTTTAACTTTGAGCAGAAAACCATTTGTCAGCGCTTTTTGTACGCGGGTCGTGAGTCTTTTTGTTTTGTCGTGCAGTATCCTGCGGTTAGTAACATTTCGACGTAAACATGTTGCGTGCTCTTTTTCACCGGTTCCACCGCACTGGTGTTTTTTTCCATACGGTCTCCCCCCCTTCCCCCCGGATCGTCTGTGATTTCGCCGCCGGCGAAATGTAAACGGGGGGCGTGTGCAATGTCAGCGCGGAATGTGACCGGCCGAAGAGGGCCGCTGGGCCTAACGAGCGAGTCCGGTCATTGTGGGCGCATCGGAAATGGACGACGGGTGCCTATATTGGGCTTTTCAATGTTGGACCCGATGTGGTGACTATTGATGGTAGTTCTTTTTTTTATCAGAACTTCTGCACTCAATGATTTTCTTTCATTTTGTCTGATATTTCGTCTCCCTCTTTCCGTAAGATAACTATGGGAGGGAAGGAAGTGTCACAATGGTTTTGGACACCACCAGAACTCGCGCATGTAAACAGTGCATAAGAGATTCTAACAGCAGTATCGATTTCAAGTGCAATCCAATTCAGGTTTGTGCCAAACCTAATCTCAACGATTCCTTTAAGTTATGTTCAGTATGCCACTCAAATGTTTTACTCAACTCAACCTCAAAATACTCCGTGTATTTCTTCATCATTTCTCTCATGTTGTACTTCAGGAAAATAACCCTCTGGCCAGTTGATAAACGTGGTCTGTCCCAACCAATAAGTGCAATGAATCGGGGGAAATTTCATTGCAGATCAAAGTAAAAATTACTAAAAGGCTTAAAAATAGCACCCTTGTGTGTCAACACACCAATATAAGCGCCTCTGCCACCCTTCTGGTACGCTTCCTTGAGGGTTTTACGGGAATCTCCTTCAGGCACCTCGTCACGGCCCCCGACATAATCCAGAAGTTCCAAGTGGTATTCAAAGGTTTATACTTTGATCGTGTCGTTGTAAATTTGGGTCATTTTCACCGTGGTCCAAGAGGTCCAATTGTTACAAGATTGTTACAGTATTCTTCCGACAGTACCTTGGGGATCATCTTGGCACACCTCTCTCATGGCTAAATCTTTGTAACAATGCAATGCACTGTGGTTTTCTATTGCATTTATTTTGATTGCACTCTGTTAACATCCTGGTACTTGGGGGTCAATCCGAATTGTGCATGCATCTTGCTTTTTGCATATTTTCATCGCACTGTTAATGTGCAAAAAATGAACACAGAAAATGTTGATGGATGTCCAGGGCATTCCTCATGGTTAACCTCCTGGTTACCCTCCCAGAAAATCCCGTACGTGCAGAAAACCATCACTTGGAACATTTCTCCATGTCCATACGCATCCTTAACCAAGGTCGTGGTCTCCGAACCCGATTTCCCGAGTATTACACACAATTTTATATCATGTTATTGCTCCATGGAAAGTGGCATCGTGAATTTGTGGGGCGACCATCGAGCAGGAGTTTAGTCTCTCAGAGATCCGTAGACTGTAATGGCCCGCAGACAACTTAAGCGGGTCGTATCGCTTTCCCAAGACTTCTCACTATTTTTCCTTCCACAAGTCGTACCACTCCAATCGTCTGCTTTGCTAGGAAATATCGTATTAAGAACTTTTAAGAACAGGCTCTGTATCTTTTTTTAGAACCCCACGTCTTATTTTTTGTTTATTCCAAGTTACTCCGAATAGCTCCTTCATTAGTCTCTTCGTGTTTCCATTTAGTCTTCGTTAATATCTTTATCACCCTTCCTTCCGACGCCGTCCTTTGAATCATCTCATTTCTGCAATGTATGCGCGCCTAGATTACATAGTTTGTATAATAATTGTCGAGAAAAGTATAATAGATTTATTTTGGAAATTGCTACAGTGCCTCAAAATTCCTCTGAGTAGTTCCATTGAGCGTCGACACACACTTCCAGCGGATTTTCCACGACCCGAATGCTCCCTGGTCGGCAGATTCCGGAAGGTCCTTAAGGGTGCGCGTGCAATCTTCTTTGATGGAACCTACGGTCCCATGGTGGTGTGATTTCAGAGAGGATTTCACTTTTGGGAATATGAAATAGCTTGAGGAGTCGTCGCGATGCCTCTGCAGAAGGTATTCGCAAGCAGACACTCAATCCTGCTCTCGTTCGTCCGTCCAAAGACCTTCGAGATGAGTTCAGCGGGGATCTTTCGAGTCGCCAAAATTTCAGTGATAATGGTATGCACTGTCATCTTACCAATGCCAATACTATCTGTAATTGTGGGCGAACACTTAACCGACGGTCTGAATGCGGCACTTCACGCCCACATCAGGAAAAAATCGTTAGCGATAGTTTTCATACAAACGTTGTACATGTCAAGTGTCCATGTTGAAGGTGTGGATGGTATTTTAACGCTTGGTGCCATTCCATTCGAGATTGGATTGCTCCCTCGCCGCCTTCCTTCGCGAAGGTACGCGCCGGAGTATCCATCTCCTGGTGGCTGCGGGTCACATTCCCAGTGACCCCCCTACCAGGAGAGGAATTCGTTTGATTTTTGGTGGACATTCATTACCCCCCTGCCCACCCCTCGTTTCCATCGCTGCCCGCTGCGTCCACGGGGACGCGGTAATGGAGGCGCACTCAAGGATTTATTATATCTATGGAGGCGCTCGAGTCGGGCGTGTGCGCCTCGTAAACACGGTCCACACACACACACACACGCGAACCCCTTAAATTCTTGGCCTGCGTGTGTGTTTGATTGTGTCTGAGCGTGTGTGTGTGAGAGAGAGCGTGGATGTACGCATGTCGGGACAGGGGTTCGAGAGGGATGAGGGATTGTACGTGTGGGATTCATTTGCGTGTTTACGCCCCCCTCCGCCTGTGACTTGTCCCTCCCTGAGTGGTTTAAGAGGGAAGGAGGGATGTCCGCTCAAAATGAATGGCTTTGGATGTCGCTGCATCAGGAATTACTGAGCGCCATTCCGTGTTTACCAGCTCAGTCCCGCTGGATCGATTCCGCCTTTTAAGGCCGCGGGAAGAAAGCATAAAACAAAAAGAAGGCCGATTTCATTTCCGTCCTTCCGTTCCTTTATGTGTTTCGTGGTGAAGTTCGTCCCCACCTGGCTGCGTGCGTCGGGCGCAGAGAGATAGTGCGGGGAGGGAGGAAACCAGAGGAAATGTTTTCGGCGTGCGGAAGTCGTTCTTTTTCCATTAATCCCATTACACGTTCACTCTGCAGTTTTCTTTATTTTACTCGGAATTTTGACGAGGATTTACGGCGATAGATTTGGTGATATTTCGATGCTCGAGCGGAGAAAAATCTTATTTTGAAATGCGGGAACATCGCCATTGATGCCCATTTACGATACGCCCACCGCTCCTGTGTTACTTGTCCTATTTTCAGTGCTGCCAAAATTCTTTGTCTGGGTTATTTATTCCCCACCGCAGCTCCAGCGAAAAGACGATTTCGACGATAATAAACGCGAATCCATAGTATATGCGTGTTGTGCATGGCGTGATTGAGAATTCTACTATTAGAATCATTCTACTACAACTCATCTGAGAGAAAATTGCCTGCAGCAGTGCTAACTTATACGATTTCATCTCCTCCCTTTATGTAAGCCTTTTTTCGGTGTTTCTTTCCTTTGAAACAAACTTGAGCAATGACATTAGACGTGCCATAAGTGTATCGCTGTCTTAATTATTTTAAATGGCATCGTGTGCTCTCTTTCCCTATATATGTACGAGGCATGTTCATAAAGTAAGGGCCTTTTGGTCACAGGAAAAAATATACTTATATGAAACACATTTTATTGGTACTTTTAGTTAGCTACAAACCTACTTCACTTCTCTATATAATCGCCGTTCACTTCTAAGCATTTTTCGTACCGTTGCAACAGCCTGTAACCCCTCTGCATAGAAACTCGCCGCCTCGTACTATGTGCATTGTCAGTTAAAATTAATGCTAGGAATGGGTAGTAATTGATTCCACAGGTTACTGATAGAGGTCTTGATTTTAAATTGAGATGTTGATACTCGTTTATGCAACTAATACCATGGGGATTAAGAATACTTTTGTGAGATGCTTGATGTTATAATTGAACGGTTTGCAGTTACCGATAATAACAACACCTGTGCAATTATATTATACATGAAGTTGTTACTTGATCTGAAGTGAGTACTTTCTCAAGTGGTTAAGCCATGGAGTTTACGGAATAGGATGGCCTGCTGTGACGTCGTTAATGTTTCCAAATCCAACGCAAATTATCGAGTACCGAAAGGTAACACCTGCGACGCTGTTACACAAGGCGATGCCGATCATCGCAAAAAGATTTGCATGGCAACACTGGATAATCCTTTGCATGCATTTAGTAAATGTATCCCAGACAAAGTAATAGTGGATTACTAGTTTGCTTTTGCACCGGTGGCGAATTATCATATTATTTAGTGCTTCGCTTTGCGTACAATTCTTTCAGTGAAACAGGACGAGCTTAATTAGTCTAACCGGAGCACCTTCCTTCCATCCGGCGTCTACAATATCGGCAGAGATTTTCCTCACGGAATATTAGAACTATTAGAATATCTGACGATAAATGCTTATTTATTAAGAAGTAAATGCTTTTGAGTGGTAGCCTGTTAAATGATTACGGTATTCAACATTATTAATATTTATCACGACAATGGTTTTGACGTTAAATCGGCATACTATTCTGGTGAACAACAGACAAAAGTATAATAGAGAAGTTATCCGTCATATAATTCTTTCTCAGTATAATGGGTTCAGCCCCCTCCCAGCTGAGCCATGCACATAAAATCCTCCCATAAAGATGCCTAATGCTAAACTTAATTTTACTTTCTTTTTTTTTGAGTCAGTGGCCACATTAAAAAATACTTGAAATATGCTTGTCAGTTATTTTGATTATTTTCATTGGCATCTTGTTTAATCTTTGGCTATCAAATATTTTATTTTCATAAACCTTTACTTTTTTTCCCTAAGTTAAACATGTTAGTCGTTTTTTTGCTGACGTTACTTTCTTGAAGTAAGTTCTTCTATAACATTTTATTATCAGCTTTGGAATGGAGCATCTACTTCGTCACCGTTGGGTTGATTCTGTTATGTTTAAACAGGGTGGTGCTATTTCCGAACATATTTTTGTTTTAAATGGTTTTAAGTTAGGGAACGATATTCTTTTATAGTCCCATCTATTGTTAAAAAAATGTGTATTAGTTTTTAAATGTTGTAATTTCCAGACCCGCTTCTGAGCACAAGTTGAGTAAGTGTTATCCTGGCACTTGATTTTTTCATAATTATAGCGTTTTTTATTGCTCTGGATGAATTGTATTCTTTCGTATTTGTTTGTTGTTTCGTGTAGCGCTGAGAATACGGCGAGGAAAACTTTCCCATTAATGCGCCAGAATTTATCTCAAAATTTTCTCTGAAGGGTCTTCTTCTGAAAAGAAGTTATTCGAATCAAATGCCACTAAAGGCAATGGAAAAAGGCAGTCAACCTTTTTTGTTTAATGCTCTCTTGATTGCTATGGAAGCGCTGTTTTTTCCTAGGAAGACGAAATTCATCAATGGTGTGCTTTAAAGATAACAAATGTTCTAACTTAGTTCTAACAAATTTAGTATCTAAGAGAAAGTATTTTTTTATAACCTAGAAAGTTCAGCATGGAAACAGTGGGAGATGGTCAAGGGAAAAAAGGAAAGCTCAAATAAATAGCCCTGAATAATAATCATTATTATGTTCACAACTTTTAAGAATTTTGTTTATTTTGTCTCTTTCCAGGTGAGTAATACGGCGGCGCCCTTGCTCAGTTGACAGCGGCGAACCAGACCAGGTCCGCCTGCCCCAAGTCCTACCCGTTAGTCTGGGCCATTGTGAGTACAGAGGCTCCTAGGCGCAATCTCAATTCGCAGTGGAGGCACTCCATTAACTTGAATATAATACCAAGAGACGTCATATTTTGGTTATTCTCATGTTCGAAATCTACGTACTCATAATTTCTTCAATATTTGTTAGGTAATTAGCAGGGCTACTACCCTAATCATACTATCATCCTATCCAGGAGGGTGTGTAGCAGAAGCAAAATTATGAATTCGATGAAATACGTTAGAGCATATACGTTAGCGTTCACCTGAAATAATTCTTGAATCACAAGAAAACTATTTTTGATATTACTGATATATCTAGCTACTATTTAGGTTGCAAAGATGGGGGTGGCAGTAAATATTAAAATTGCCATTGTTTTGTACCCAGAATGATAAACTTAAATCATTGTGGATGTTTATTTGAACTCGCCCATTCCGCTGACTTTGATGGTCAGGAGACTTTATTGAAATACTGAATTTTTTCGGTTTCTTTTAACATTTTCTGCTTGTTTTTGACTCTTGTGACTTCAAGACAGACAAAGGGAAACGTATTTTTTAATGTCACGAGATCTACTTCATGGCCCCAAAACCGAATCAACCGGAAGCGACCACATCGGGGAACATTTAGATTCTGATTTATTTATGAAAACTTTCCAAATGTAGTTAATTTGCTTTCACTCCCAACTTGCTTTGGTGCCATTGCGCAGCCAGAAAGCGATAGAGCGTAAAATTCCCATTTGAAAAAATCAAGAATCGCATTACTAGCTAATGATTTGAGCGGAAAAATATGAAATAAATTTTCGAAGCTTTTCATTTTTCTTACTACAACTACAAGTATGATGCTTATTGTGATGTCACACTATTTCCCATATTGTAAGCTACACTTAGGGACAAAAATGACGTGCAGTTGCATAGAATGAAGCGCATGGCACCCTGTCAATTACACTGTGCAAGTTTGTAGTTTTGTTTATGCTATATTTTTTACTGTAGATTCTTCTCCGTAGCAATACTTGACATTGATAACGATTTCTGTACTGGCGTGGTATAACTAAGGACGTACTTAAACGAAGGGTGGAGAAGAAGGTAGTCTGAGAGAAACTGTGAAAGGCAGAATTGGATCTTCGATCATTTTCGAGGGCTCGGTCGTTACGGTGGGAAACTATAGCGGAAGTAGCAGCACAAAGGTGCGCCTGGTGAGACGTGAAAACGGTGAAATATGAAGAGAGAGAGAGACGTAGATGTCACCCAGGTGATAGCGAACGAAGGGTAACATCAAGCCATCCCAAGATTGGTGATTATTGGCGGCAAACAACAACGCGTCAGTTTCACCGATAAACTGTAATCCTTGACTCCGACAGATATCCAGAAGTTCTTATTTGCTTAGGAATTTTACTGCATTGTTTACAAATGTTCTTCGGAAAGACGCACTGCCCTCCAGTGGGCAAATTTGACCGAATGAATGTGGTCACCGCCACTGCTGTCCGATATTGACCGTGTCGAGAGGGGCATGGATGGCTTTAAAACTGTGGCGAACAGGCTTTTGGGACAAAATTACTTCTGCTTAGGACCAGTTTCATTTTTCACCATTCGTTTCCGCCATATGTCGCCTTTTTTTCCTCGAGATTCTGTGCGTATTTGCGGAGAGCAAATTCTTCCGTTCTCCCTGTGAGGCAGGGGTCCTCGAGCGGGCGCCGCACTCAGGGGTGGTCGCTTTCGGCCACCTCCCCCTCTCCACGCCCCCCTCTCCGCCCACCCCCCGTCCGGCGGCGGGCGGGCGGACACATCTTCCCGTCGTGGACACCGCCCCACCTCCCACTAACGCGCACATCCCTTGAATAAAAAAGAAAGGGCGGGCGGGGGAGGGGTGAGGGGGGCGCGGGGTCACTCCCATTCCGGTCACGCAGATAAAGACATTCCATTCCCCCGTGGCCACGCACGCACGCACGCGGGCGGGTAGTCGCTCCAATCCCACCGAAGGGCAGCGGCGGGGCCTGCCCCATGTGCGTGCGTGCATGTCCTGCTGCCCCTCGTCTCAGAGCCCTCCCCATGCGGAGGAGACGCCGAATTCCATTAGTAAGGTCGCAGACTCGATACCACCCCCGCCCGCCCTTGCAGCGTGCGCGCGGAATCTGAGCGGGGGATGGCCCCTTTCCCACGTGCCCCACGCCTCCCCCCCCACCCACCCTCCTTTCCCTCCTACAATTTGGAATTCTCCGTCCCCACCCCCTGCCATCCTCGCTCAACCCCTCTCGTCCCCTTGACCGCTCCCCCGCTCGCCAGCCCCCGGCAGGAATTCTTGATTTCGTCCCTCCGTTCCCCTTCTTTTGTCTTTTTACTGCTCTTCCCATTCTCATCCTCCTCTCCTGCGCCCGCCGCTCTCCTTTGTATGTGCGTTTCCCTCCCCCTCCTTCTTTTCCTTCGGGTCAATTGGGAAAATATGGCCTGTTGCTCCGGAATGTGTTATTCCTCCTCTCCTCCTCTTCTTTCCGTCCCTCTGCTTTTCTTCCTCCTCTCCTTCCTAAAGTGAGTGACGCGAGGAAAATTGGCCGGATATAGCCATTCTTCCGCGTCGTCGTCGCGACGATTTTCTCAATTCGCCCTCTCTCTCCCCTCCTCCTCCCGCGACACCTCCCCTCCCCCATCCGTCCTTTCCCTAATTCTCTTGTCGCCTTGTCCTACACGCATAGCGATGAAAAAATAAATCCTCCCGTTCATGTTGTTTCCGATGCTTATTTCATTTGGTTTCTTGAATTGATTTCTTTGTTTTCATTTCCCTTTATTGGCTATCACTGTTGGATGGTTTCCGCTCTGTAGTTGTCCAGGCAGTATTTTCGCATCCCTAGATTTCATATACTCGTATTCGCTGTCTCCTGGGCATGCAAATGCAAATCCTCTCGTGGCACATCACACTCCTCGATCCTTTTTTCCTTTATTTTATAGTTTCAGGAAATTCAATAAGCCTTGTCTTATTGAGTATGTTGTGTTGAATTTTGAATGCTTAAAATTTGATGTAAACGATATATTCTTGTTACGATGGAGTCTAAATATTTAGTCGAGTTTGTTTGGGAAAGATTCTGCTTTTACTGCCCTTGTATTTAAGTGGACCGCAGTAAAATAAATTGATGCACGACCTCTAAAATAATGTTCCCCGCTCCTATCCGGGGTAATTTGTAAAATGGTCGCACCCAGAGTCTAAGGTCGAGTATCAGGTTCGAGAAATGGTGAAGTATGTATATCTTCCCTATGATATCACCACACCTTCTACTAAATTTTTCAACTCAATTATGTTGTACGACATATGCCCATCACGGAATTCGAACTGAATTCGAACTTAGCTCTTGGTATGTGAGGGTCTAGTTCACCTCGAAATTTTTCCTCCAGGGGTGTAAAATGCACGCATTAACGGGGTGGGACGGACAATATTCGGCATTTTATCCATTATAATATGGTGTTCGAAGACTTCTTCAAATGGATGTGAATGGGGAACGTCCGGCACAATTGTAATATTTTCTTGTAATTCAGGACGTTTCTTTGACAAATTATAGTTTAATTTCCCAATTTGAAATGCTTCTACTACCGTTGAATGATTCGTAAGGTTTTGAAAAGTGACTTTTTTATTCTAAATGACATTCACTCAGCCGCAGGTCAAACAGTAAAGTGCGACTCGGCCAGTGTTTCTTTTAAAACGCACGCGGGGGGAGAGATCCCCGACTGTCGTCTCATAGTCTTTTTTTTTACTGCTGCCGGTGCAGTCCGCCCAATGAATCACTCAACCTTCGGCAACCCCGCAATCTGCGGCCCATCTTCTGTGGGGCGCGCGGTCCCCCGCGCTCGCTCTCTGCCTCCGGGCGAGGCGTCCCCGGCCAGCCCTCGCCTCCGGTGACGAGATCTCGGAGCTGGAGCTTTTTCTCCAGCCCTCTGTATATCCTTCCCTCGATCACTGCTCCGTCCAACGGTGCGCGAGGGTCAGGCAAACGGAATGGCGGCGTCTTATGGAGATGTAAATGGAATGTCGCCAAATTGTCGACGTCTTACAGGTTGTAACTTACTTTTCGATATATATGTGATATTTAGGATAGCGGTATTTCATTTATTGTCCAACTGCATCCTCATCCTCTCGTAGTTTTGTTTTTAGTGATAGTCGTTATTTAAAAATGAATATCACGGGCTCCGGATACGAGTAACATAATTTCTTCAAAACCATTTGCGTTTTTCCATGTACTTCAAATAATAGGTGAATTATCAACCGAAATAATAATATTTGTGACCTATGAACCTTGCGGTGGATAGGTCAGTGTCAACATTCATTAGCATCCCCAATATGTGGGGGTTTATAGCAGCTCGAGAGGATTTTCTCTCATTGGACCTCATTTTTTCCTGAACTCATTTAGTCCTATTGGATGCATACCTGTTGGAAGCCTACTATGCTGTACGGTTTTATTTTTTCCTGATGGGAGAGGCCATATTGTTCACACATATGATTATTGACGGTAAAGTGGTTGTTCAAGTGCTCCGAGGATTGGAACCATATCGCGTCGTAACTTCAGAGATATAAAACGTTTTGTAGGAGAAGACATCGTCCATGCTACTTCTGTATTTTTCTGACGAATTATTCCGGTGTATCGATTCTTTCTTTCGTGGTTGTCATCATTCATTCATTCATACCTGTTACAGGTTAGCTTTTTTGGACGTTTCTTAACAACCATAATTTTGAACGTATTGTGAGAACTTCCTCGCTTCTCCCTACATTAATTTCTCCTTTCATTTTTACATTACTTCTACCTTCCTTTTCTACTGCCTGAAAAGCATTCTCTTCCTTCCTGTAACCCATTTAATCAGCATTCTTCCTTCTATCACGCGGTGTGACTCGTTGAGTGACTTGAACGTAGGAAGAGACTTTACGGAAGT